>JAVXUO010001339.1:0-181998 GCA_033065855.1 Escallonia rubra | reverse complement strand
TATCTATGTCATAAAATTTTGTTCGATTATGGTACATATAGATTGTTAGATTCGTATCTGTCTGGCAACATTCTTGGTTTCTGGTTATTGTCATTGTATTGATCATCCCTATTACAGTTAAGAGCAACTTATGCCGTGAAATTTGATTAATTGCCCATCAGACTAACTTGGTTACGGTGCTTTGAACTAATTGGTCCTGTTTTTCTTTAGGCAGCTTAGCTATCAATCCATCTGCATAATCCGTGGAAGCATGGTCAACACTATTGGCCTATGATATATTACTTTGCGGACTTGTCTAGTTGTCCAACTTACGAGTAAATATCCGTTTCGCTTGGTAATTCTTAATGCAATGAAGCTCGAGCATACACTCCTCTCTTACGCAGCTCGCCACAACCCAAGAGTTGAAGAAAAAGAACTAGGCGTACCCCCAGATTTGCACCCAATCCAATTTCTCCGGCTGTTTCGGTATAGCTGTGGAAACGAGTTGTCTAAAACCATTTAGTTGAAAATTTAAACTCCACAAGTTAAATAAGATCATATTGGACAGCTGTAACAACCTCATCCAGGTCCTTCTACCCGGGGAAAAGAATTTTTCAAGTAAGTGCTTATGAGTTTATGAGCAGGGTATTATGAGACTCATTCTATTTGACACCCGTTGTGATATATCAAAATCTCTCTTCCTTTTGTCTTAGCGTCCTTGCAGACGCCCAATCACATGTATCCCGAAATATCCACTCATGTCAACATGTGATATACCCGACTTGCTATTCATTCCTTTCATTCCCCAAACTATCAGTAAATCGAATAGCCTAACCAGAACTTTCAATATGCGACCCTGACAGTATTTGCAACGTCCTATTTGACGGCCCCCCACTACAAGAAAATTGGCCTTCAACGACGAACACGGTTCGTCGGTAAAGGTCTCTTATTCGTCAAGAAAGACATTCAGTGACGAAAAAAGTTCGTCGCTCAGTTCGTCAAAGACTCGCCGTCAAGAAATGTATTTTTCGACGAATACATGTGTTCGTCGAGAAAAGGTAGATTTGTTGACGATTTTTTACGTCGTCAAGGAATGTCCAATATTTAACGACGAACAATTTCATCGTAATAGGTTGCTGGAATTTGTCGCTGGATGTTCAAGTTCGTCAAGAATGAATTAATTTGTCGACGAACTTGGATTCGTCAAGAAATGAGTCATCGTCAGTCTGTTTTCCCTTGACATCTTTCTTTCGTCGCTAAATGTTTCCTTTGTTGACGAACTCAAGTTCGTCAATAAAAACTTTGATCGTCACAAACTTTCCTTGACATACTTAATTCGTCGATAATAGTGACATTGTTTGACGATTTTAAATTCGTCAAGAAAACAAAAAATTCTTCCTTGACATATTTTCTTCGTCAATAATGGTAGCATTTGTTGATGGACTCAAATTCGTCACAAAAAATATTGGTCGTCACAAATCTTTCTTGACATCTCTAATTCGTCGTTAAAAAACTACATTCACCGACAAAAAAATTGTCATTACTTGTTGCCCCTTTAGCGACGAATATTTTGTTCTTTGATGAGTATCAAATTCTAAAGATTTTAATTAACGACAAATAATAAAAAGATTAAGCGACAAATAGTAGAAAAAGTTTTAATCTAATATATAAAACTAATGCTATCCATTACAAAGATTTACATGGTTACAAGGCGAGGACATAAGTACATTTAGCAACGAAGCTTGACATATATTCTAAGTAAAAATTAGAACTATACAATGCACATGTTGATGCCAAAAAAGAAAACATCCTGTCGGGGACACAAAATATCGACCTCAGCTTGCTTCATATCATGTCCAAAGATGATCCGTATATATATCGCATCCAAGAACACCACAACTAAAAGAACAATGATCGCAAGCCTGCATTAAAAATGAAAAGAGGAATTGAAATATTCGTGTTAAGATGCTGCTCAAACCTCGATCTACATACTCCATGCAATCCACCACAATCAATTACATCTTTTTTTCTTATCACAAATGCGCGTACAATCAAATTACTCAATCATGTTTAGCCTCTCAAGAAGCAAGTATAAGATAACTAAAGAAATTAAACTTGTTCAGTGCAACATATATACGATGAACGTTTACAAATGAAATCTCTATCTGAAAAGCAACACTCCACTGGCAATCTATGTAATACAATCGTATCCTTAATTAGAACTAAAATTTATGATGCACTTATAGTAGTTCTAGCTTGGACCATGAATAGCCTGGCTAAAAAGAGCGATTGTGGAGAAAAAAATTAGATATAAAGTAACATCGAGTTCCGTTGGGTGGAATTATGTTATAAATAAAGTTCATATTTTCCAAATAGTTGGAGCTTGGTTTAGAAAGTAGGGCTATTCAGTGGTTGGACTTCAAAGGATTTTAATCAAGGCGGGGTAGAATTTCCGAAAGCTATGGACTAAACTTGACCTGTTAAATGTGCCATAAAATTGCCTTGCAAACAATGGGTTCCCCCCCCCAAACACTTTTCACTTTGAATATTGTTACTGTGATATAATGTATTAAGATGAGAATGTATGCTATATGACAAGAAATTAGAACTCTATAAAGAAAACATAATGAAACAGAAAAATGAAGTTATGGAGGCGTGAGGTTTTTTGTCGAGGTTCAGAGGTTGCACGTGCTTGACTGAATGAGGGGCTTCTTTCTAGTGAAGTGGATAGGAAGAGTGAGCTGAATATGTGTGTTGGACACTAGAGTCCAGGGCTTTTAGTTGGCGGAAGGCGACAACCACTCTAAAGTACTTTATATGCCTTGCCTATAAGAAGGTGAACCTGATTGGGAAGATTATTACTTAGAACGAGATATCATTCAACGATAGCATCACACAGTAATGATTTTAAATCATTAGCATCCCATAGTTCTAAAGCAACATCGAGTTCTGGGGAAGCAAATTCAGTATGTAACTTGTACCCAAGGTAACTTAAAAAAACCGTCTCCTTAACTGGAATTCCCTCATTTTAATGGATCTGATGTTAATTAGAATTCACTCTAAGCCACACTACCAAGCTCTTCATTTTAGGCCTACCAGCTCATTCCAACCCTTCATTCCCAATAAGCCTAACCCTACTCATTCCTCAAAAGGCAACCACTACCTATTCCAGATTTACATAAGCCCCTTACCACCTACAAACCCATCAGTACCACACTCTACTGAAGGCCTGCTACCTGTACCACAGTCTAGTATCAGCAACACTCTTCAAAACCAGAATAACCTACTAGAAAGTAACCCCTACTGAGCACTAAAAGAAAACTAAGTACCTTATAATCTTTTGCGATATCCTTATTGAATTAACTCAACCTCACATAGTAATGATTTTAATGTTTCGGTACCTGTACATGGCGGGAGATTGAATTATATCCTTAATAGCTTCGACAATAAATAAGTGAAACTTATAGCATAGTGTCAATCGTAAGCAATTATCTCAATTTCCCGATCAAATCCCTAAAGGCTGGCCTAGCTCACCTATGAAAATTACGGTAAAAGTTTTAACCTAGACAGCGTATCGATGGGGGATTGAAAAATCAAAGAAGACGATAAATCCAAGGTATGGTGATGGATAAATACCTAACCTAAAACTCACGGATAAATGCAGCCATGAAGCACTGCATAGAGAACGTCTCTAATGTACATCTCAACATGCATCAACAATGTACTTTGAAACACCATCGTCCGTTTTCTACTTCCGCTCTGCCGCCCATTTTGTACTTGTAATAATAATGGCAATCCATATCACTTATCTTTTAATACTTTGGTTGTTAATTAGTTTTACAATTTGTGCATGTGTGTGCACTTTTTAGATATGTGAAGCAGGGGTGTGAAGGTGCAGGGTGTGCTCTGTGTGTGATTTCAATATGTGTAAACAAAGGCGCGTGTAATTGTGCAATACTGTGTAATCACAGTGTGTGTGTGTGTGTGCGCGTGCGTGCGCGAGCGTGTGTATGTGTGTGTGTGTGTGTATGTATGTGCGCGCGCGCGCCTTGGGGGTGTGTGTAACAGGGCATAATAGTATTATCTCAGTGAATGCAGAGGAGTTGACTTGACTTTACTGAACCAAGTTATTGTGAAGGTGTCTAGTGTGTGCGAGTAGAAGCCTGTGTAATTTGTGCAGCTGTGTGTGTGTGTGTGTGTGTGTGTGCGGGTGCGCTTTGTAGATATGTGAAGCAAAGGTGTGAAGGTGCAAAGTGTGCTATGTGTGTGAGTTCAGTGCTTGTGACCAAAGGCATGTGTAATTTATGCAGTTGTTTGTAATTAGACATCGTGTGTGTGCACGCGCGAGCGCATGTGTGGGAGGGAGGGAGTGAGGGATTCAGTGCAAGGGGAAGGAGATGAGATAGTTTATTCATGTGCAGGTGTGTAAGTGTTTTGGTGAGTGTGAATAAAAGTTCTAGATGTGTAAGCGAATGCCTTAGCTAAACTATTTTACATAAACAAGCTTTCATAACATATAACTTGTGAAACACTTTCATGCTATGCTCATGGAAGTAAGAGCTACAATCACTGTGTACAAGATATGGGGTGAACAAAATGCTAGAATCTTCAAGTAGCAAAGTCAATCCATGAAAAGCCTATCTCAGGTGACCAAGCAGTGGATACATTAGAGTATTAGGAGCTAGAAAAAACTGCTAATACAAAGCAATAAGAAACATTGTGCTAATTAACTGGGGACTAGATGTAGGGATATTACTAGACTGATTTTGTTTTGTAAACTAAACCTCAAGTTGGGAATGTATAGCATAGGGATAAACTTACTAGTGTACATCTGATCTGGCAGGGATTAATTCAACTAACTTTAAAGCAAAAAAAATTTAAAAATAAAAGGTTATAGGACATCAATAGGCAGGTATGTGTATCTACACAAACACTCAGGAAGATATTAAGAGAAAGATTAGGGAATCGAAAGGAACCTCTAAGTATTCGTGGATGAGTGAAAAGATGGTGGTTGAGCCATTTGGAGATTCATCATAGCTTCCATCCGGTCAAGTCGGGCTTGTTGTTCTTGCATGAGTGACTTGTACGTCGCTACCTCTAACTTCTGAGAATTGAGCTCCAATTGTTGTTCATGCATAAGAGCCTTGTACTCTTGTAGCTCATCTTCCAAAGCAGCACGACGCCGGGCTTCCTCCAAAACTGATTGTTGAGATAGGGACGTGGGCGGTCTTGGCCCAAACCCGAGACCCTTAATACGACCTGACTTTTTGCTCTTGTCTAGAACGGTCTTTGCAATCTCCGCTGGGTCCATTTGTGGATTCTCGGACAGCATTTCTTCCATTTGTTTCTGAAATTGATAGTGAAATTAATCAACGACGAATGTGTGGCTTCTAACAAGGAAAATTATCATTTTAAATGGCAGTTTGTTACCTGGTTTGACTCGGCTTTATCCGTGATAAACTTATTGTGTTTCTTAGAGAAATATGTACGCTTGTGAAACACAATCTGATCTGGTTCTTTCTGAGTTTCAGGATCTTTCTGCAAATAATTAGATGATCTACATTCACATTAAGATGATTTAAACATTAAACCAAATAGCTAAGGCTTAATCAAGTACCATCTCCGAGCGAGCAACCACAAAGGACTGTGAACCAGTGACATGATGTGTCTTGAGTTCATCTCTGTTTTGTTTATTTTTACGACATCTATCCTGAATTTTAATAAACAATTAGATGGCATTTAATTGGACACTCAAAGTTTCCCCTCAAGCATCAATATAAATAGCAAAATGCAGTCAAACATACCGCATAATCTTCACGTTCCCATAAGTCACAGTACATCTCCCAGTCTTTGACTTCCATCCCTTCAGGAGGGTGAAGACGTGCCTGTGTGGCATGAAAAAGAACAAATTAAGGCCAATGAGGCAATGGTGGCATGGAAAGATATATGCATACCTATATAGGAAGGTGGTTTAGGACTTACATTGTGAGGGATGTAAAAGTGTAAACAATTGTGTTGACTATGAAATGAAACACGACATTCCACCAAAAGCAAAAAAAAATACATGCCTGTGCAGGTGTCAAACATATGTTCAAGGGGCCATTTCCTTCAATTAGTGCATTCCACTTTGCCTTTAAAGAAAACTTGAAGTTCCTTAAGGAAGTCTTAAGTAATGTTTCGGTGTATCTCTTCACATGAGGACCATCATTAATTACTTCAAATTTGTCCTGCAAGTTAATGCCCATTTTATTCATACAAGTTGCATTTACATACTACAAAATTTTGATTGAACAAGCTGTGAAATGATTGTTACCCCAAGCCGCTCATGGATTAAATCTATCTGACTTTGTGGAATGGACTGCCATGACTTTACCCCAGCAGGGATAAAACTCCTAACTATAATACCTATCTCATTAGCATACTTAGCTGATGCGAGTCGATCAACAGGTCTTCCCTTCTCAGCATCGACAACTAACTGAATTTTTCCTGTGGTTTCGACCATCTTTGAGGTTCCTATTCCCTTAGTCTTACCGCGTACGTTCTTTATAGGAGCAGATCTTGCACTTACAAAACCATGTGACTTTAGGTAGCATTTAACATGTGGGCAAGGCTATTGTTAAAGGTAGACCATCTTAATTGCATATGATCATACCAACACTACTAGCAGGAGATTCAACTTGTGGGCTGACAGTTGCACGTGCCACATCCCCGGGGGAAGCCATTTGAGCTGAAGTGATTGATCTAGCATTGATGCTGGTAGGTGTGGCTTCTCCCTGTACATCGAATGCTGAAGCCTCTCGAGGTGGAGTGACTACCTCATTTGGCATTTGTGATGCCAATCGCTTCCGTAAACGCGTTAGATTTCCTGGTCCACCGCTCTGGGGGACTCTGTTTGAGGAATTCATGTCAGCTACTCACCTGCTTACTTGACATATTAATGTAATGCAGCGTAAATGTAAAAGTCCGGCAGTCGATATGCGTGTAGCATTGAAGGTTAGGTTACTTTAAATGTCATAATTTAGACTAGGAGCTACGGTTAGAATAGAAATTAAAGCAACACTTAACATATATAGTAGTTTCACACGCAAAAAACACAGAGCATATACAACAGTTTCACATGTTCATTGATGTATTTGAAATATAAGAAGTTTATATATCTTCTGCATCACTATCATCATCCTCACTACATAATATGTCTTCTTCATCACCAGAATACTCGATAAGTGTATCATCCTCTTCGTCGTCTCTGATCTCTTGAGGAGCCTCAACAGGCTCTGTGACTCTCTCAACAATGATCGGTTCAGCATCGTGCCTATGCAACTCACCCACTTCATTCTGATCAATCTGAACACTTCGTCGTACTGTTGGTGAGCCATTTTCTTCATAAACTTCTTCACTTTCAATGACCATGTCAATAGGCTCAGTTTCCGGTATATCCCACAAGTGTCTGTGTTTAAACCTTTGCACCACTTGCCAATTTGCCCCTAACTTTGTGTCATTAACATAATAGACCTGGTTTGCCTGACTCGCTAACACATATGGCTGACTTTGGTACCAATGACCAGTAATTTTAATGCTTGTGAAACCCTCAGTGATGTGTATTCCTGTTTTAGGATTAGTGTTGAACCATTCACACTTAAATAAAACAACTCTTTTGTCTCTAATGTATTTCAGCTCAATCACATCAGTCAAGACACCATAGTAGTCAATCGCCGCTCCCTCGTGCTCACCTTCAACAACCAGGCCACTATTTTGAGTCTTACGATGACTATCACGAACTTTTGTGTGAAACCTAACATTATTTACAATACAAGCAGGATATCGCTTCCATCGTACGTCAGGCCCGCATGCAAGTGCATATCTAACATCGGTAGCTTCAGGTAGTTTCTCATTGTATGACTTCATTATCTAAACAAATGACATGAAACACTATAAGCAAATAAACTAGAGATCCTCGAAAAAAATCAAGGCAACCTGTTCAATAACTTACACGATTCTTAAACCAGTTTGGAAACTCCTCTTGATGCCTCCTAGTTACATTAAGAGAACATTGGTTCTCTAACTCTGCATTGTGCTCACTAAGCATTAAACATACAAGTATGAGACACCATAGGAATAAAAAACAGAATACTTATTGAAATGAATTGGTAAAATAACACCCAAAGTTGTGGACTTACGCTTTAAAGTCATCAACTTCCTCACAGTTATTAAGGATATACCACTGCATTTTTTCTAGTTCTTCGGATGGTATGAATTCAAGCTTTGAAGCGCCAAATGGACGAACCATTTGTGTGAAAGGAAATGTTTCATCCTGCTGATCCACTTCCCCGCCATCATAATTGCGCTCTTCTTGATTGAACCTAGTCTCTACATCATTAAGATACATCGAACAAAATGTTAAGCATTCGGTAATGGAGACGGCCTCTGCAATTGAACCTTCGGGACGGGCTTTATTGCTTACATACTGCTTCAAAGAGCCCAGGTGCCTCTCAATTGGATACATCCAACGGCAAGAAACTGGCCCCCCAAGTAAGGCCTCACGTGGCAAGTGAACTACTAGGTGGACCATGACATCAAAAAATGCAGGTGGGAATATCCTTTCCAACTTACAGAGGATAAAGACGATGTCTTTCTCTAGCCTTTCTACCTCTTCCACTTCCAATGTCTTAGAGCATAAAGACTTGAAAAACTCTCCCAATTCAACCAATGGACCATGGACATCCTTGGGCAAGTATCCACGCATACCAGCTGGGATCAACCGTTGTAGTATAACATGGCAATCATGAATTTTCATGCCGGATACCTTGCCATCACCAACATTTGCACATCGTGATATGTTAGATGCATATCCATCTGGAAATTTCACTGCCTTTAAGAACTCACAATACCCTTTCTTTTCTTTCTTTGTCAAGGTGTAACGGGCAGACGGCATTGTATACGTAGCATTACTATTTGCATGTAGATGTAATTCCTTCCTTATATTCATGTCCTTCAGATCCTCTCTTGCCTTCACAGTATCCTTTGTTTTCCCCTCAATACCAAGTAAAGTCCCCAACACATTATCACAAACATTTTTCTCGATGTGCATAACATCGAGATTATGTCTTAACTTTAGAGTTGGCCAATAAGGCAAATCAAAAAATATACTCCTCTTAATCCAATTTAGTTCATCAGCTGTACGCTTTCTTTTCTTATTGCTTGGATGCTTCCCCGGTCTGTGATCTGGAACATGTACCAACTGCTCTAGTACATCATCGCCTGAATACTCCCTAGGTCTCTTTCTTTTCTCAAGCTTACCATTGAATTCCTTGCTCCTCCGCCATGGATGATTCTCATCTAAGAGTCGACGATGTCCTGTGTAACCTATCTTACTCCTCAATTTTTGTGAACTTGTATCCTCATTACATGTGGGACAAGCTAAGTACCCTTTCGTACTCCACGATGAAAAATATGAATATGCCGGAAAGTCACTTATAGTCCAAATCACAGCTGCATGCATCTGAAAATACTCTTTAGTAGAAGCATCATATGTTGGGAGCCCGTATTCCCAAAGCTCTTTTAACTCATCTATAAGTGGCTGCATGTAGACATCAAAGTCTTTCCCTGGCGCCTTAGGACCAGGAATAAGTAACGACATCATCATGTATTGCTCCTTCATGAGCATCCAAGGGGGCAGATTGTATGGTATCACAATTACCGGCCACATGCTATAAGATGTACTCATGTTACCAAATGGATTAAAACCATCAGTTGCTAGTCCAAGCCTAATATTTCGAGCCTCTTGTGCGAACAACTCATGCTCTTTGTCAAATTTCTTCCATGTTATTCCATCGACCGGGTGCCTTAAGACTTTCCCATCATCTAGCCGTTTATCTTTATGCCAGTTCATGTTAGCAGCTGTTTCCTTAGACATGTAGAATCTTTGGAGCCTAGGTTTAATTGGAAAATGGCGAAGAATTTTATGGGGAACTTTCTTGCCCTTACCATTGTCAGCTTGCCATCTAGATTCCCCACATTTTGGGCACTTATCTTTGTCAGCATTATCCTTCCAAAACAGAACACAATCATTTTTGCACGCGTGGATCCTTGTATATGACAATCCTAGTCCCCTCAACATGTTTTTAGCCTGATAATAGGACTTAGGAAGTTTTTTGCAATTGGGAAAAGCCGCACTCAATAACCCTAGCATCATGGTAACTGATTTCTGGCTCCATTTGTGTAAAACCTTTAAGTGAAGCATGTGAATGATAAAGGATAATGTTGTAAAAGAGGTGCAGCCAGGATATAGCTCACACTGTGCTTCCCTTAAGAGTTTATAGAACTTTTGTAACATCCCGATATTTTTTCGGATTTAATTAGAAACTTTAGCGACGAAATTTTTTCAGTTAGTGTTGATCGATATTTTATTTAGTGACTTTTAGCAACACTTAGTATAGTGCGTTATCGAACCCAAACCATTTAAAATTTTTCGAGCATCTAAAGTATAGTAAATAATTTATTTTGACCCATTCGCAATTATTAAGGTTCGGGTAAATTTTTGGAGCGACTAATGAAGCTCAAGGGGGTTTTTGGTAAATTGCCTGAGTAGGGTTTTATATTTATATCCCTTTTTAGGCTTAATTTCACCCAGCACCCTGTACTTAGGGGTCAGTTGCACCTAGCACCCTAGGGTTTTAAAATTGGCACCCAACACCAAATGACGGTCAAAATGACCTTTGACCAGATGTCCGTTAATTTTTTGAGGGCAAAATGGTCTGTTCACCCGTGGAGTCCACCTGCCATCCTAGTCAGCAACTATACACACCATGTCATCATTTTTCCTCAACAGCCATAACTCTCTTCCCCTTCCCCCCCACTCTCACATTCACTGATTAACCCATTTTCCCAGTTTATCACCATAGCCAACCACTGCATCCCATCACCACCTGTTACATCCGCAAACCACCACCAATCTCTGCCCTCCCCATTCACCCCTAGCATAACCAACCACCATCTCCCCTCTTCCCACCACTGCCACCCACTACAAATTGGCCCACCAAGTGTCGACCTAGATTTGCAGATCCCCATCACTCCGCTGCAAATCCTGCCGTAGCAATCAACTCCTTTGATCACCAAATCTGTTGCCGAAGACCACGAGCTAGCATGCTAACCAAGGTTAGCCCCCGAAGAGCCCCATTGGCCTTCGCTGCCATCATCATGTGCCAGTCGTTGACCCATCGCGGTCGTCATCGTTGATTAATCACCGGATGAAGACTTTTTTTCTTACAGGCGTGGACTTTCGGCACCGACAAAGAGACCTGGCAGTTGAGTGGCGGCAGATCATGGATCGTCGATCTGGTAGCAGCAAGGCTGTGTCGAGGTGGTTGACCGGTGAAGAGAAGAAGAGAGACCCAGCACTGGTTACTCAGCTGATGGCCAGTGGTCCATGGATCTGGTGACAGATGGCGTAGGAGAGGAAAATGTCGTTGCAGGCGTCGGAGGCCGGGGTCGGAGCCTGGGCCGCTATCGCATTCTGGGCTTTCGTGACAGCTACGGTCTGAGTCTGTATGTGTGTGGGTGCGCGTGAGGAGGGAAATGATGTGGAGTGCCAATTGGTTGATAAGACTTTTTTGCCCCTAAAAAACTAACAGTCGTTTGGTCAACATATATTTTGACCGTCATCTGGTGCTGGGTGCCAAGATTTTTGAATTGTTTGGTGTTGGGTGCCAATTTTAAAACCCTGGGGTGCTGGGTGCAACTGACCCCTAAGTACAGGGTGTAGCGTAAAATTAACCCCCCTTTTTATGAGAGAGCAGCCGTCGGAGGGCTCTCTTCCATTTATCTGAAGTTCGACCGAGAGAGCGAGGAAGTGAAGCAGATTTTCGGCGATCGTCTAGTTTTCTCGGGTAAGTTTTCTAGACCCTTTTTCTACTCTTATTTAGTTACGGTATATGTAAATTAAAGGGGGGCATGGAACAGCCGTGAGTGGTTTTGCGATCGGGTGGCGAAGAGTAAATAGCTGTTGATGTTTGTATGGTGCATATATATATATAATCGCATACTATACATCAGCCGTTCCCTTCCCCACATCCGGTTCTCTGATTTTTCGATCAAGTGAGGTGGAGAGATACCGAGAGATATAGAGAAAGGATCAGCACAGAGAAAGAAAGAGAAACAGAGAGGGAGGAAGACAGCAAGAGAAAGGAGAGTGAAAGGAGAAGGGAAGTGATCGAAAGGATTATTTTCCGGCGTTCGGGCGAAGTTTTCAGGTAAGTCTCCTTCTAGCTTCCTTTCTTATTTTGTTTTAGAGTTCGGTTAATGGGGGGACATGAGAGAACCGTAGGGATTCTGGGTTTAGGGCTGCGAAATTTCAGTGTATATGAGTGTCTTGAACGTGAACGGGTGTGTGAGTAAGGAGCTTAGGAGCTGCGTGTTTTGTTGTTTGCAGATCCGTGTATATATATGTGCAGGGACGAGTCACTGCCATGAGGAAGTTTAAATTGTAGGTAGTAAGATTCGTGAAAATATATGGGTTTGAGTGAGTTGCATAAGAGTGCTGGAAAAGTGATAAAGGGAATTGCCGTGGTTGTACAGCGGTGCACGGAGGATGTCATGAAAGGATGAAGGTGACAGGCATCAAGAAGAAACTGCCGTGGGCAGCTGGTGTATGGGTTTTGAATCGCTGGGATGGATTCTGGGCTCGTTGGACAGGTTCTTCTTGGAGCTGGACGAATGCAATGGTAAGGGTATATGTGTGGGTGCATATGGGTCTGTAAGTGTGGTTACTCACTGGGTGTATGGGTGTAGTACATGTGAGTGTATATGTGGGTTCATTTGAATGAGTGTGCGGTGTATGTAAGGATAACCAACAAGAATGAAGGTGGTGTAGCAATGAAATTGATGCATATTTGTGGGTATATTGACGAGGGTGATGGGTGTTTTTGTGTTTGAATTTGGGAGCATGTGTATACGGTTGTGAACATGGGTGATGTGTAAGTGGTGAAGCTGCCAAGACAGCAGCTGTGAGTGCATGTGCTCAGGTATGTGTTGTGTGTTCATGTGTGTTCGTGGGTGAAATGAAGGAAGAAGGAAGCTGCATAGCAGCCGTGGGACAAGGGCATTGTGGGTGTGTCTTGAGTGGGTTTTGTGTACATGAAAGGGAGGAGAGGGAGGACTGCCATTAAGGCAGTCCCTTTTAGTGCCTGTGTGCTTGCTATGTGAATATGTGAGTGTTTGAGGGGTTTGTGGGAAGTTTTGGTGGAGAGGAATTTTGTGCTTGGTTCATGTTTGTGTTGTGTGGATGTGAGTGAGTGTAGATGAGTGCAAGAGGGGAATGGGTGCAGCAGCGTGGTCTATACATGTGTGTTTGGTTTTAAGGGAAGAAGAAGAGAAATACAGAGCGGGTAAATTTGGGTGAGCGTGAGAGCGACACGTGGATATGGTAGCGCACGCTTATCATTAGAACATGAAAATTTACAGTATAATACGTTAGACCATATTAAAATTCTTGGAAGAATTTTATAATTTTCTGAGATCGTATGAATTATTATTATTTTCTGTAATTTCAGATTTGGAAAATTCTTTTGGAGTCTTTAAACCCTGAAAATGTTCTCGGAAAAATTATAGTAATGTTTTCATAATATAGGAAAGACTCAGTAAAAGTTTGGTAAATTTTCGAGTTGATTTATTATCATTTGCTGTATCGCATTGAGTTTAGCAAAACGAAAAATAAAGAAATAGTTTCAGTGTCTTTTAAATTCTGATTTCAATTTCTATAATTTTTATATATACTTTAAAGTTCCTATAAAAATTATGGGAGTTATTTTGCATCTGGAAGTAATTATGGCTATTATTGGGTTTTTATTGTATTTAAACAAATTATTTTAATTCGAAAAGATTCAAAATTTCAGAAAATGCATATTTTGACTTTTAACAATGTTTTAAGCTATAAAAGTGTTTTAGTACAAATTATTATAAATTCTAGAGAGTCGGTACCCGTTATGGAGTGTATAGGATTTTCGGTTAGGTTGGCCGTGTGCAGGAACCGTTTTGAGTGCGCGATTTCGGAGAGAGTGGGGTACGCAGTGGGTAGTTGATATTAGGGTTTATAGTGTATTTTACATAAATTATGTTCTAACGAATAAAATGTCAATCTAGGTTCATTCAGAGATTTTAATATTGATCGAGGTTTTGTAGCATCGCTTAGCTTGGACCGAGGTAAGGAATTCTATCCGAACCTTATTTCGACATTCTGTTTTCAAATGCTTGTAGAACAGTTTTACAAACTAAATTGATTCGATTTTATGCTGATATAAAAGTTGTTTTGAAACTGTCCATGAAAGCCTAACTTGAACCTTAAGCGATCGTTTGGAATTCTTAAATTGTTTACTCTCATCTGTTTTATCGATTCAATTATCATAAAATGTTTTGAAAGTTATTTATTGTTTCTCAATGTTGACATGAGTTAGTAACTTGGGAGCCATAAGGATGGTCTGTATTGTTGGCGTTATAAGGATGGTCTGTTGGATGGGTTTAACTAGTACCTAGATGGACTAGTCAGTGTACATATGCATATGTAAGTGTATCGAGCACTGCCGGGGTGGCTTTGCTTCTGTACTGCTCATGTTCAATGTTTCACGTCTATGTTTTATTACACTTGAACTGTTTTGAATATTATCCATTCATGCTTTATTATATCTGAAGTGTTTCAAATGCCTATTATTGGATTGAGTTGAATACTCATCCTTATGTTTATATCGTATTGTAGTGATTTCATCGAAAGAAAAAATTCCTCAAAAAGTTGTTATTGGACTTGAATGTAAAAATCGTTCGTTTTGTTCATCTTTGTCTAAGTGTTGTATTTCATTGAAAATACTCTTCAAAAGTTTTATATGAAAAATCATCCGTATCGTTTTCTTATTTTTAAACCTTTGTGCGACCTTACTGGGCTCTTAAAAGCTCACTCCCCTTTGACTTCCTTTCTGCAGGTAGTGAACATCGTTAGATTACTTGAAACTGGACTAGAGACAAGCGGACAAGTGAATCTAAGTTTAGTATTAATCATTAGAACCCCTGCGCGGGTAAAGAGTATTGTTTAAATTTTGTAGGATATCAGTTTGGTATTTTATTTATGAAATAAATTGAGAGTATGATTATTTTGAAGGTTAGTTGCTCTGATGATGGTTGTCCATTTGGATAATGAGGACATATTCTCTTAGTGTATCTAATTGATTGAGCGTTAACATTTCGGAAAAGTTCCGGGATGTTACAACTTTCCTGCTTCATCTTCATTTAAGTTGTATGTATTACTTTCACTTTCATCCATTGGTTCAGTTCCTTCTTGAGGTTCTGTTTCAATAAAGTTTCCCCTGCATACATTATTAATCAGCTCATCTATCCTATCACCTTCTTGTTGACCATTGTCCCTGATGTCTTCATTATCGCCATTCCCATTCTCATTATCATTATTATCAGAGGTCATATATGATCTACTATCATACCTTTCCCCGTGATATACCCAATGTGTGTAACTCTGCTGAATCCCATTATCAAAAAGATGTTCCCTAACCACTGATGGATATAATCTGTTAACGTTCAAGCATTTGCGACAAGGACACGCTAGCATAGCATTACTGCCCATATTAGACATAGCAAACTGCATAAACTGGTTTACTCCAAGCTTGTACTCTTCACAATATCTAAAATTCACTGACATCCAAGTCCTATCCATCTTCAACACCCTATCACAATTTCACCATAAAATAAGAGAAAAGCGAAGTACAGGGAAGAACTAAGACATTTCAAAAAGCAAACCAGTTTCATGTCATGACCAATAAGTTAAATGACCTATATCTTTCTATCATTTTCATGTCACGCACAATCAATAAGATCAGACACATATCAAAATGCACAAGGTCTCTCATAAATACAAAAGACAATCTCACCATCCCTAATAAGGAAATCTAGTAAGGAATAAAGAAAGAGGGTGAAAGAAAGCATACCGTTTATAGTTTTGCTTCAAAGAAGTGCAATTTTGGAGAGAGTCAGAAGCCCTATGCTTTTGATAATTTTTATAAACCTGAACAAACTAAAAACCACATATTATTCCCAGATATTAAGACAGTATCACCAATGCAACATGAACCCTAATTAGTGATAGTGTAGAATCTTTTTAGATCAAGTTTTTTCTATTTTTACTTTTCAAGCATTGCAACAATTTAGATATGACTAGATGAGGGATGGAAACTATCCCTTGAAACTGTGCTAGATGGTCTATAAACCAAAAGCATTTGCTGAGATATTCAGGACAATAATAAATGGCATTTGCCACAGGCCAGATCACAAGCAATCAGGCTATGGCAGGAAGCAAATAAAACTTATGCTCAACCTCATGGTGACAGGCAAGATAAAATTCTCAGGAAAGAGTTTGGGGAATTCTAAAAATGTAACTGAGAATGAAACAAATGTTAAAGGTCATGCACTAGTAGGTACTTTGGAGGATGTACAAAATGAATTCAGAATAAAAAAAAGGACAGAGGACTGATAAGACAAAACATATTGCCATGAAGTACCACTACAGAGGACTGATAAGGCAAAACATATTGTCAGACTTGGATTTGGTTAGATAATTGGCTACTTCATGGCCCTCTTGTACAACAATATGGCCTCATAATTGTGTATGATGCTGCTAGTGCTTTGAATCTGAAAGTGAATGAAGCAGATGAACAAGGGGGATGAAACATCCCTACACGATCTTCAAGCTTAAGACTGTTGAACAACCAGCTCTCAGCATATCATATTGTGGGTGGAAGTGAAGATTACACAAAATGGTTGACTAACCCTAATGGCAAGTTCAGCATTAATTCAGCTTGGAATGCATTAAGAACCAAAAGCCCTGCAGTGAAATGGGGGAAAATGGTATGGTTTTCTGGACACATACCAAAATGTGCCTTTATACTATGGCTTCTATGCAAAAGGAAATTAAGGACCAAGGACAAACTTAAAGCCTGGAATGTGATGACTGAAGATCATTGCAGTGTATGCTCTGAGACTAGTGAAACAATTGAACGCCTCTTTATGGAATGCACTATGGCAAAGGATATATGGAATCAGCTATGTAGGAAGCTACATACCTGATTGAGTAAACTAGCATTGGCTGTTACAGCTTACAACATTTGTAAAAAGAGAAATCAGAGAATTTTCAGTGGCAATCAACAAAGGAGCTATGAAATTATTGCAAAAATACAGAAATGGATGTTCTACAGAATCTTGAGCTGGCCAAAATCTGTAGCAACTCATACCAATAAGCAGCTGTGCTGTAATTGGGAGCTACCATTAACAGTGTTACAATCTTAAGCATTGTTGATGTAATTCTTTTAAAAAGCATAGAAACACACTGATATTGGTGCCTCTTGGAAACTCTCTTCATGAGACACATTTCTTCATAGGCAGCAGCCATTTGGGTTCTACATAAATTCCAACTTCTAACCTGCTTCTAATACATCGATACTTCATCATATTCTTTCTATTAATTTTTTTTGCTTTTATCAAAAAACAACAGAGTTCTAATTTGGTTGGCAAACATCAGAGTTCTAATTTGGTTCTTCTTTCTCTTAGTACGCAGACTTAAGATAGAGAATTAGAGTCAGGCATTGTATCCTAGAGTCATTTTTTTGAGCAACAAGCCTACTGTTTCAGGGTTACGATGTAAGCGAAAATCACTGTCTTTAAGATAGTATTATGAATACACCTTGCTCATTATTGTTCTCCATTTTTTTAAACTTTTTCATGTCAATTGCACACGAGGGTACCTGAATACCAACATTGTACATGTCTACGATAAGTGAGCATACTAAAGGCATGCAACATTACAACACTTTTAAAGGCCTTTGAATCAAGGGGACCAAAATGTTACCAAATGAGGCCTTAATTTTTTTCTGGAAAAAAACTAGAAAGTAACTCCCGATTGTGAGAGTTACAATCCCAGCTAGCCAATGCTTTCTAGAAGTCAACTAATTAATCGAGTACAACTCTTAATTTACTGAGTTCAATATGGTAAAGTGAATGTTTACATAAAGGAAGGCATGCATAATCCAGCAAGTATGTATAAAAAATACAGCAAAATCTACCTGTTCAACTTGAAATTGAAATCATGTTGTCATCTGTCTTCATATAAGGTACCCTGTAACGATGTGTATTTCAGGGTTAGTAAGATTTAGAGCCAAGGTCAAATATCCACACAGAGTTTCAAAGAAAGAATTACCTTCTCGTGCTTCAGAGATTCTTTAGTTTTTGATTTTCCCTAAAACATCAAACTGAAAAGATTTAAGATTCTAAGTTGCTCGTGATGATTTTCCCTAAAACATCAAACATCGTGGGAATCCTAGCTATGATGGCACCACAGAGCTTGTTCAATTTTCAGCGAAATTGTGAGATTGAAATGATGAAAATGATAAGAGTGGGGATATAAGCTGAACTTACCAAGAAAGTAACTTTAATCTTCCTTTCGTTGCCCCAAACTATGACGATTTTGGTGTAGAAATGTCTGCCCTTAGCAAGTAAGAGATACACAGAACCGATCGAGAAGAGACTATGAGATACAGAGAAACGGTGACAGGGATGTGGAGAGAGAGACAGAGAGAAATGAGATACCGACAACCATGAAGACAGCGAGTAAGAGATACAGAGAAGAGAGTGAGGGAGTGAGAGTTACAGAGAGACGAAGACAGAGAAATGGAGAGAGACAGAGAGAAAGGAGGCGCGAAATTAAACATATTGCATGTCTTAATTTTTTTTGGCCTTTCTTGACGAAGTAAATTCGTCGTTGATGGTTAAAATTACTTCCAACCCCCCGCCAAAATTGATTTTCACTCCCGCGCCACTGTGCATTGAATACCTTGCGATGAAACTTGTAGTTCGTCAACAAAAATTTTGTTTTGTTGACGAATAATTGAACTTGTCAAGAAATATAATACTATTATCGACGAACTGTGTATTCATCGACATTTATCAGTCTTTGTTGACGAACTGATGTTCGTCGAGAAAGTGTTTGTCGCTAAATGGCAAATTTCTTGTAGTGCCCCCACCACAAAATAATGTTTTCATAAACTGGACTAGCCAAGTGCTAATTTTTTAGATTTTAGGCAAGGTCAGATTGCAGGCACGGTCGTATAAGGCCATACTCACAGTGTCCAACATTTAATGTGAGATATCCCGACGGCTCTTCACGACCCCCTTCAAAGAGCCAAGAGTTACTTATTAGAGAATTTGTTCTTTTGCTTATAAGAATTGCTGAGTCATTGAATAACAAGACATAACAGTTTGTGCTCAAAGTTCTAAATATGATAAACATGAAAGCAAACATGTTTGTTTGCAATCTCTGTTTATCTCATAAGAAAGAACAAATAACAGTAGGAAAAGAATGGTACCAAATGCTACCTAAGGTTTCTTTACTGTTATAATTTTATACACAAGATGAAAAATCGTAGTACAAGACCTGGATACTTGGATAGAGGGAAGACACTCTTAATGGCCACATTTGACCATCCTAAGTGGCTTAACTCAGTAACATACATGACACTCTATTTATAATTGCCTTGGACACTTTTAGAGTACAACATTTCATCTTCCTACTATTTCATTTAACTCAAAGACTCTAGAATTCTCTTTGACTAGACTTTTCTAGATAATCTGAAAATTACAAGTTGATTGAACGTTCCAACACCCCCTCTTAAATTGTAATTTTCAGGAATGCAAGATTCTTTTCTCTCTTCTTGGCTGTAATGCAAAGCCTCATCAACTTTATGCTTAACCGTTGTTGGACACTTGATTTGGACAAAGCTGCATAATCTTCTTCATCATTATTTGCCGGTTTTCTTATGTCTGCCGCCATTCTTCTTTCATTCCTGCTCTTCTTCTCGCCCGATTCATGGACACTTGTCCATTTCTTCATTCATCTGCTACCATGGGATTTGTTTGGTGAAGCAATTGCTAGCTTCCCATTTCTCCTTCTTTTGGTGGGTTGGCATTTGGAAGCCACCCATTGTCTTCGTGCAGGTTGGAACTCTGTACCCACCTACTTGCCTTTTCTTCTTCTTCTTTTTCCTTCATACACCTCTCTCCATTTTCATGCTCCATTCGCCCCATTTTGCCATGCTGCTATCATTTCTCTTCATTTTTTTTAATCACGGGACTCTCTCAGAGGCACCATACCATTTTTGTGGTGCTTGTAGAGCCACAACGGTGCTATAGTGCTCTTTTAATGGCACTATGCCCTTCTCATCAACTAACACTGCTTGTAGAGTCTTTTAGGCTCTCTCAGAGGCACTCATGCTTCTTCTTCGGTGAAGCAGACATGGCTGAAGACAATGGATTTCGTGCAGCGATATAGCTGTTAACGTCCCATATTATACTTGAACCGCTCTGATACCATGTTAGAATTTTATACACTGATGAAAAATCATATACAAGACATGGATACTTGGATAGAGGGAAGACACTTTTAACGGCCACATTTGGCCATCCTAAGTGGCTTAACTCAATAACATATATGACACCCTATTTATAATTGCCTTGGACACTTCTAGAGTACAACCTTTCATCTTCCAACTATTTCATTTAACTCAAAGACTCTAGAATTTTCTTTGACTAGACTTTTCTAGATAATCTGTAAATTACAAGTTAATTGAACTTTTCAAGTTCCAACATTTACTTCTTGTGTTTTCTCCATTTGATGGGGGTGGATATATTTTGGGTTCCTGGCGGCGATGTGTCTTCACACTTGTTAGGCTTAAGTGCATAATGACAGGGGTTTTCTCAGTTCTTGTAGATGCAGCTACGTTGGTGTAAGTTTGCTTGAGCAATATGGAGGTGGTGTAGTAGCATTTGAATTTTCTACTTTCAGTTAGGAGGTCTATATTTGGTGATCAACTTCATTCTGGGGAATAGCCTGTTGTTGTTCTAAGAAAGGACTGCCATGTAGTGCAGCAGTTGTTCTCGAAGAGGATAAAAGAAATGCAAGTGATGAGTCTAAAAATGTTGTATATTTCATTCTTTACAGTGTGTATATATAGGGGTTCATGTACATTGATGCCAGAGATAATTAGAGAGAATTGTGGGATTTGTTTCCATTCAAATAAGAGAATCATGGGATGGGATTTGGGGAGGATCATGAGATGTGTTCTCATCAAACGTGCAGCAAATCAGTCATGTGAATCTGCTAAATCATGAAGACGATTTTGTCTTGCCATGCATGGTGGATGTACGGTTAACAGAGGATGCAACTAAAAATATACAATATACTGGCAATAGTAATATCTTAGCTTTATTGGAGGAATATAAATTAGGACAGAAGACGCCGCATACTAATCACTGAACTCAAACACTGTATTTTGATTGCTGCACGTGGCTCGATCACGATATTATTAAAGCAACAAGGTGGATGAACTGAAGATGAAGATACCTAAAAGAATTTTCTGCTTCACATAAAGAATAAACTACGTGAATCCTTGAATTAGTTTGATACACTTATTTACATTAAACTAGTAAAGCATATCCTTAGTTTTTCTGGAAAAAATTCCTGACCCATAAGTAGAATGCATCACATCAGCCAGTAGAGGGAACTGCAGAAACGCGAACAAGGTTACTGGAATACAAGCAGTGAGTGCCACTGGAATGAACACCCATGCTAATTGATGGCATAGTACAATGAAGAAGCTTGCACTAAAGGCTATAAGCATTGATGCTATAGAGAAGAAGAGGGTTGTAAGGCCAATTATCAACCTCTTTGGTAAGGATTCAAGGAAATCTTCTTCTGCGTAGCGTGAAGTAAGGATTGACAAGAACATCAATATAGAAGTGACGGAGGAGAATAGCGCAAGTGCGTCTGATGCTGCAAATATAAGGAATGACTTGCTTTGAAGAAATATAGGAGTTCCTGTATCATTTTTATTCCCTCCCGGTACAGTAAAGATTGCAGCAAACATTACGGTGGTTATGAGGGTAGCGACGAGCATGCATGATGTTGCTGTGTCCTTCATCCATCTTTCTCCTCCTTTGACTAAACCCTCGTGCTCCTCAGTAAATAACATGTGAGGCGTACGGCCTTCTGTGTCTCTCATCTCCTTATACAATGGTTGTACATTCTTCTCTACTTCCTTTGAGAGGTGAAAAAGGAAAAAGATTAATCAACACTCAGAACGGGACACGTGAAAAGGATTCTTACAGGACAAGTTTAAAATCACCTTGAACCATAACAATTCTCGTTGCATCTGAAGTGCGGCACCTGAGACAATTTTAAGTCGATGTAGAGGAGCCAACTTTCCAGCCAGGTGTAACATGTTGCAATTGTTCGCATCTTTATAAGATGTAATTAGATCTTTATGAGCTCCTATGTCATTAATAAGGTTGAAGATCTTCTCCTGGCGATGCATAACGGCAATGTGAAAAATGCTATGACTTTGCTCGTCAACTTTCCAAATGAGATCAGGGTAGGAGCGAATAAGCTCGACAATAAACTCAAAATTTCCAAACTCTGCAGCAACAAATAATGGTCTTGAAGGGCTTCGAAGTACGTCTCCAATCTGTGAGTCGCCTGAGAGCAGAACTTGTCTCCACAGACATTTTACCACATTTAAGCTTTGCACGTGCCCTAAATTTTCCTGGCGACCTTCCTTGGTCCCTGGAAGTGGATACAACCGTCGTCTTTTATGTGAAATTTTGAAAGGAAACAAATGGTATGTGTGTGTATGAACTTCCAAAGCCATTCTGCATAATATTTCCAAGCATAACAGGATAGACTACTCAACTTTACTCTCAGGCTTTCAAGTCCTGTTATTGAAATAAATTTCAATAACAAGATAAACAAATGGTATGTGCATAAAAGGCCGCTATCGGAATATTGAAATAAATTTCCACTGCTAACATTTGCTCCCCTCAAATTCACAATGTTAAGTCAAAAGTTTTCCAGAAAAAGAACTTGAATCAAAATAAAATCAAAGATGAGTTGTTCATGTTACTTATAGCTGTTACAAATGCCGATGCACTTGCAATTTTACTGAATTTACCACGACTCCCAAGCTACTGTGGAGTTACTGCTAGTGCGTACTGATAAAATATGTCAATGCCATTGATCTCGTGAGCTTCCATACTGCTAACGTGATACTTTAGCCATTGCAGCTATGTGCGACGTAGTTGCTACTGTGAACTGAAGTGTTCGACTAAGAAATTATTTTGCAAAAACTATCCTGAGAGGGAAACTTTAGTTTGAAAAGGAAGACCATTTGATGGAAAGGACAGTTGGGTTGTGCAACCCATTCTCAGATTGAATAAATGGATAAGAAGCGTCATCACCATGTTTTTAACGACGAACACTAAAGTCATCAATGGCTACTAGGCTACAAGAGACTTTGGATTCCTCTGCTAGAATGGATATCATTCCTAGAAGAAGAAAGAAACAAGAACTAATGAGTCTCAGCAAAATCATCTCATCCGTTTTACTCAAGCCACAAAAGTACACCCTTTTTGCACAAATTTCTTGTCATTAGAGAGAAACTTTATACGATTCCATATGGTGCAGTACAATCTCAAACAGCCTCTAAGATGAAGTGCTAGTGTAGAAAAACCTGGAAACTTACTCTCCCCTTAGGTGGAGAGACTGCTTCCTTTTTGTGAACCGGTGCACTTCATGTTAACATGGAGCAATCTTACCAGGACGCCCAGTTAGGAGATGGAAAAGGTACAATATTTGGCACCAAAACGTTTCCGCACCAAAACGTTTCCGCTTTACGTTCATATAGCATGAAACGAAAGGGAAAATCGAGTGCAAGGTGCCTAAAAATGTGAAACAGTATCTTGGCGGCCGCCCTGCCTTCCTTAGTCCTTAGTCTATAGCAGATCTTAAGCATAATTAGCTTTCTTATAACAGTGGCCACCTTAGTCAACTATACCATGTACATGCATTTCTCTATTTGTTGCTAGTTGCTTGTTATTATCTAACTACGTATCTGTCCAACTTAGTTGGGAAGCCACATCAGTGCACTTTTGGTAGCTCTACTTTGATTGGAATCGAGCTTGGGAATAGTACTAGTGTGAATTATCTAAATGGCCAATGAACTAGAATGCTGATCACTCCTGAGCCATGGGAGCAGCTCACAAATATGCTAACCATTCACCATAATATCGTGGGACATGGTATCTGAACAAATGCATGAGGCAGCATAATTTGCAGCTGAAGAATAAATAAAGTTTGGTCGAAATGAGGAAACTAACATGGGTAGATGCATCTCTGCCAGATCCCTTGCCCACTCCTGCGAGAAAATGCTGAAGGCTTCCGAGCTAGTACATGAAGTGCAGTCTCACCATTTGGATCTCTTTTAATGGCTAACTCTGGTTGACGCAGAAGTATGTGCAAAGCTACATCTGTAAATTTGTACCCGAGGGTTTTATTAGATTGTCCACTCCAGTTCTTTGAATAAGCTAGCATGTATCACTAGAAAGTTATATTACCATATATGTCCGAACTGATAGTAGCAATAAGCAACCCCGTGAAATCCTCCTCTGTCAGATCTTTGTGATCAGTCACCAGGTAGAGAAACCATACCATATCCCTGTGCCCTAACAACGCAGCCATGTGGAGTGGAGTAACTCCTGCACTACCTCTCACTGCTGGTAAGCGTCTGTTTTTTTTCACCATAACCTCTGCTATCGCCGTAATTCCTGATGCCGCAGCAAAGCAAAGTGCCGTATTATCGTACTTGTTTTTAAGTGCCAAATCTTTTGCATCCATCACTTTGACCAATTCTTCCACAAATCTGATCTGTTTGGCACCAGCTGCAATGTGCAGAGCTGTTTCCCGCCCTTTGCTGATCCTGGCTGTTAGTGCCTGTGGGTTCTTGGTAATGAATAGTTTAGCGTCTTCCCAATCACCTTTGAGTGCTGCTTGGTATAGAGGCACATAGAAGGTAAGATCTTTATCTGCCAGATTGCAATAACAGAGCAAAAGTCAAGCACCAGGTTTTTCCCCCCTCGAAAACAAAGAGATTATCTGTTCATCAAGGAAGTAGGCAAGGAAGAAGGAATTTCGTTTGCTCATGTACTTACATACAAGCAAACAAAGATAACAGAGCGTGACAAATAAAGGACTAAAAAACTGCACGAAAAATAAACATGATGAAAATGCTAGACAGTACGACAAATAACGAGAACTTTTTTTTGGGGGGTTATTTGTTTGTTTAAGTACTAAGCTGGACATGAGTGTCCTCGATCAGTTACCTCAGTTCAACTCATTTTTGTATTTTACTGTATTGTTCAGAAGATTAATTTGGCTGAAGAATATACTCACTGGATCCTCGATATAAAGTGGGCAGCGCTGTTGGAGTTGCGAAAGCCGGACCTCTTGCACTATCATAATTGGGATCTGCTGCAAATAACTCGTTGACAAAGTCGGCATCTATATCAATTCTGATTTCTCGGAGGCAACTGCCCGTGCAAAGGTGATTGAGTACGGAGTGGTCTTCATTTGTAGAATACAGTCCCCCAGAATCGTGCAGGCTAGTTGTAGAGTTTGGATCAGAGGTTCTATCTGGGAAGCATGCTTGGATTGAAAGATTGCGCCGCAGCTGCAAACTCCGTCCCAAGCCTTGCATCTCTAACTTTGCAAAACAAAAATTTAACAGAAGAAATGGAGTGACATTATAGTGCTTACTTGTACATTTATATATTGACCTATAGGATAGGAAGTCTCTTGGTAACTCTTCAGTTGACTTGACCGTACTTGCGTGTGTGTCTCTCTTTCTCTGTGTGTGTGTGTTGGGGGCAATATAGGTCAACTGAAGCATTTCGAAGAAACATCCAATCTTATAGGGTGAGTCTGCAGCATTGACAAATTGAAACAAGTTATCTAGAATGCAAGTTTGCAATTTGTAGCTGGATGTTTCCTGGAATTGCTAGTGTGGACATAAGATGTGTGGTCAGAAAAAGATCCCCAAGTGTACGTGTACCTGGAAACTATGTGCTGGTTTATTGAGCCTTCAGATTCCGACAATGGCTTAGGGGAAATTGTGTTGACAAGGACTTCGTACGTATAGATGCATGAACTTCATAATTTGCCTTCAGTTCCGCATTCGTTTTGCTCCAATTCGTCACTAAAAAGAGTTGTCGCCACGGGTGGCACGTGACAATAATCAATTGACCTTGGGGCAAAAAAAAAATTTACATAGAAAATGAGACTCTCAAAGTAACGCGTTTTTTAAGAGTAGTATGACTTTCCTTTTACTCTTGAATTCGTGCTTCCAATGAAAGTTTATTTAAGTTCATGCTCTCGTTGTTACACAGGACAATTGCTTCCTCAAAAGGCTAGTCAAACCTTTGAATGAAAAGAGTGAACCAACTTTTGTTTATCACTTTGACTTACATGTAGTAATAATATTTAGAATTTGTAAGCGAGTGTTGTGGAGGCATATCTAGACACTTTCACAACTGAGTTCAAGCGAGTGCTCGTGATCAAGCTTGAGCCAGTCTCTCCTGATTATTTATTAATATCTGCAACTTTATGATTTCCATCTTAACCTGAATCATATCTAATACGATTCCCATATTCGGCAATGGCTGTACCACCAGGTATCCAATTATCAAGGCATAACCTTGTATTTCAACCATTTCCAGAATTATGAAAGATATAGTACTTCATAGTGGTTCTCAACTTCACAGTTTTGCACCAAGTGCAAAATAAATTCACTGGGAGCTTAAAGGTCCATACATGATGATTTTTAATAATGTGTGTATGACAGCATGCTATCCGAAGAATAATCTTTCGCCTGCACTTGTAACTAGTTGTAAACAAAATCTAATCCTAGATAGTAGGACAGAGGGAGGCCACAAAATTTTCCATGGGCACACACTTGCTCCTGCACTTATCCTTCAATCCTATTATGAATAACAAATTGCACTATACATAACTAAACTTCTAGCGCTATTGCAAGGAGTTGGATGAGAAGTTTAGTGGTCAACCACGCTTGAGAATCTTGTTGCACCATCTAGTCTAGAACAATAACCGACTTGTTGGACGAAACAGGCTGCCAGACCTATATGTATGGCTCAACATGTCGACAAAGAGGGGAAACTGTAACATTGCAAACAAGGTCACAGGAATACCAGCAAGCAAAACAAGTGGAAGAGCAACCCATGCAAAACCTCGGCCAAGAACAATAAAAATGGTGGCACAGAAAGATACCATCATGGTGGCAATTGAGATGAAGAGGGTTGCAAGTCCTAAGATCAATCTGTTTGGTAAAGAGTCAAGGAAATCCTCTTCAGCATAGCGTGAGGTGACAATGGACAGGAACATCAATATCGAAGTGGCGGATGAGAATAGCGCTAGTGCATCTGAGATGGCAAAAACCAAGAAGGACATGTGTGATAGAAAAATGGGACTCCCTGTATCATTATCGTCACCGCCTGGTACAGTGAAGGCAGCAGCAAACATGACAGTGGCGATGAGTGTTGCGACGACCATGCACGAAGATGCTGTATCCTTCATCCACTTCTCCCCTTCACATACTAAGCCCTTGTGCTCCTCCGTAAATAACATCCCAGGTGTTCTACCATTAGAGTCCTTCATCTGTTTATACAGCGGTTGGACAATCTTTTCGACTTCCTACAATCATAGGAGTGTATTATAATTTATAAGCCCAGAAAAGCAGAAAAAAAATGATAATATTATGCTAAATAAATTAACGGTCAAATGAAATGGATAGTATGAGGATCCTGCCCTTTGATATCTCGTTCTACTTTGGCTCTATTTGGAGAGAATATCTTAGCTTTAACCCATGAAATGTAAGAAAGTTGAGAACAAAAGAGGACCACTGAAGGACCAAAGAAGGGGATCAAAACTGCTGGTAATGCTTCCTTTGGCAAAAAAAGGGTGTGGATTTCTCCATATAAAAGGGCGCGGCTTTAGCCCCACCCCACATTCAGTTAAGTTTTAAAGGCAAATCCACATATGCTGCATTCGTGGGGGCATGTCTCTGTACGTGCGCATCAATTCGTAAATTCTAGGATGTTACAGATTGGTGAGATGGAACTAACCTTGAACCAAAGCAACTCCCTTCTCAACTGCAAAGCTGCACCAGAATCAATATTCAGTCTATTAGGTGGTGCTAGTTTTGCAGCCAAATGCAGCATATTAGTATTGTTTTCATCTTTCCTAGCTGCAATCAAATCCTTTATAGCACCTATCTCGTATATGAGGTTAAAAATCTTTTCTTGACGATGTTCCACTGCGATATGAAATATGCTTCGACATTTATCGTCAACTTTCCAGATTAGATCTGGATACGATTGGATAAGCACAATTACGAACTCCACGATTCCCAGCTCTGCAGCAATAAACAACAACCTAGAAGGGAACCTGATCAACTCTCCAATAGCCAAGTCATCTTCTAAGAGAACCTGGTCCCACAGTTGTCTCACGAGTTCCAGTGCTTGGGTTTGCATTGCCTTTTTGCAGTAGATTACCTTGAGCCTTAAAACTGTAGAAACATCAATTCAAACTATGTTCATGGTGTATGGTGTAATGTTTATGGTAGTTGTGTTGCATAGTCGAATCAAATACCTAGGAATTTTGGGATCTTTCCCAGTAGCGCTCCCCTGACAGGAGTCCCTGCAAGAAACCAATACTTAAGTTATTTGTTAACGAGACATGAATGAAACATGTTAACGCAGAGGCAGCGGCAAGGGCAGGAACATTATATAAGGTGGGAAACATTCAATCTGTGGTACATGCTATCCCGATTTTAAATGTTTTTCTTCTTAAAAAAAGACCATAGTGCTGGTATGAATCAGAAATTCAACATAATTTGGGCAATTGCCTACCACACCCAAAGTGTGGCATCGCACACAGGACAAACAGAATTAAACGAGTAGCATACTGTATCAGAGTATATATAATGATCGCAGCAACCAACCACCCGGGGTAGCCAAATTTGGGAAACAAGCGGAAGTCATAGATAATTTTTGTTTCCTTAGAACGCCATAATGAAGGCCAGCATTGAACAGTTGGGAGGTCCGCCAGAAAACTTCTTCAAGCCGCTCATGTATTTACGAGCAGTCTCTAAGCAATTCAGCAGAATCACAAGAAAGGTACGATTAATGTAAGTGCTCCTCTGGGAAGTTGCAATGAAGTTGCAGCTCTCTTGAGCCAATTATAGTTGAAAGCTCGCATCTGACAAATGCTATGAAGGCACGATGATTTTTGAGCTGCAGTAGAAGGTAGATAGCATACACAAGCCCTTCTCTTGATTTCACACCTTTAAATCAGATTCTAAATCTCGTCTCTACATGATGATTTAAAAACCTCCTAAGTTAAATGGACTCCGTGCAAGTATTGAGGTCAGATACGTGTGGATGTGCAACCTGCTTACTTATCGTAGTACAAAATCTGCTAACTGAATTGGGTGTGTGACTGCTGACTAACATTCAGCGATATAGAATGATAATAAGGTTGCTGTCAACATTGAGGCCGCAATCAAGAAATTTTGTACAAGACGACAGGACAAAGCATATTAATATATGACAAACACATCAAGAGAATTTGAACAAATGCTCGATATGCATGTCTTTTCTAAAGACTGTTGACGGAACAAAGTTTGCGAGCTTAAAGACCACACTATAGGTCTCTCTCTCTCTCTCTCTCTCTCTCTCTCACACACACACACACAAAGACGCACACAAACGTGAGCACAGACACAATTTTCTTGTCCATTTCCTGTTAAGCACAGAACAAAGCTGTCAACCATAGAACCGGAAAGTAGTAATGTATTATGTGAAAGAACAATTCAGGGTATGTGAAGGCTACAAATAGGACAATTGTTTTGGTTGAATCATGAACTCAAACAGAATCATGGCCAAGTCATCAATTTGCGTTACCTCTCTATCAAATATATTGAACATTCATTGTCAAGCACCAAGGAATACATAGGCATGACAAATAGTTATACTGATTATTTTGTCTAACTCTCTGCAAGTTCTATTTCCCTGCACTCTAATCTGCCTGTTCTCTGTCATATGTAAAAGAGAGCGCAGTATCAAACTAAAGATCCCGCCAAACCTGGACAACAGACACATAGATGTTCCCAGTTTTGATATCTCCATTCTTATCGTTTTATTTATTTCTCAGTACCATGTTCCTTTTTTTTTTTTTTTGTGGAAGTGGGGAACAGAACAAAACACAGGCTATATTCGTCATAACTTAAGCTTAGCTTGTTCTTACTTTTACTTTGGAGTACTAATGACGTATTATGTCACTACGAAAGGCATAAGAAAGGTTCAAAGTACAGTATTTTTTGTGCTGGCTTACTGACATGAGTAGATACACCTCTCAAAGATCCCCAGTTGGCTTCCACTTAGAAATGCTGAAGGCTTCCTAGACAAAACATGAAGTGCGGTGTCTCCATTTTCATCCCGATCTAGAGCTAATTCAGGGTAGCGCTGAATTATGTCCAAGGCTACATCTAGTCGGTCAAAAAAGAATCATATTAGTCCAGAAGTTCTTAGCAACACATTTAGGTGGAAAAGAATAATGCACAGACATTCTAGCATCATTCAATGGTAATAAACCCACACGGAGAAAACAGCGCATTATGTACAATATGGAGTGAAAACTACACTTGGAACGCAAAGGGTGATGACTTACTCAATACACATACAGATTGTAAGTATCAGTACAAAGTAAAGGGTTTGAAGGTTGCTAACCAAAAAGATTGGAAGTGATAGCAGCAATGAGTAGCATAATTCTATCTTGCCTAGTTAGATCTTCTCGGTCGGTTACTTTATATAGATACCAGACCATATCTTTGTGACCCAACAAAGCAGCCATGTACAGTGGCAACGCTCCATAACTGCCACGGATCAATGGCAACTTTCTATTTTTGTTCACCATTGGTGCAGCAATACTTATGATTCCAGATGCTGCAGCGAAACAAAGTGCAGTATTTCCCACAGTGTTCTGCAGTGCCAAATCATTTGGTGTCATCAGTTTTACTAGCTCCTCCACAAAAGTCGCGTTTCTTGCTGCGGCTGCAATATGAAGAGCAGATTCTGAACCCCTTGTTATCCTGGCATTCAATGCTTCGGGATGTGCTTGCAAAAATTCTTTAGCCATTGCCCAGTCTCCTTTAAGGGCAGCAATATACAGGTCAACATATTTCCTAAGACCATTACCCCTTCTTTCTCCTGCAAAAATTCGAAAATCCAATCTTATGTTTCCACCCAAGCTAGGATTATATGTTAGGACAATGGACGTGGATGCATACAGACAAGGCTTTCGTGTCTGATGTTTGAGCATGATTATGCACAAAAGCTTACACGTGCAGATCTAACCATCCAGGTACTTTAGAAAACCATACACATAATACCCTATGTTTCAGCTTCAAATCAGGTGATCCTACTCTTACTCTGCAGTAAATAATGTATTGTTTTCATATCTGAGTCAATTAGTCTAGTGGTGAAGGTCTTTTCCTTTGCTGTGCAAGGTTAGACTATCTGCTGATTGGGATAGCGCTACCCCTCATTGTGCTCATGCCCAACTGGCCTCAAGATAGACCAAAGGAAAAAACAATTAGATAACTTAGAAATGAACCAAGATTTCAATCGGACACCAAAATGAGTCAAAATTCGAAGGAATAATGTATGCAGAAGAAAACAGGATGTGCATGTGCCAAAGTCACTCGCCACATCATGAAATGTAATCTTCAGCAAGTATCACAAACTATAACAAATTAACTTTCCTCTGTGTTTTTGTCTCGCTATAACATCAAATCAACTTACCATCTACCGATTTCCATGTAGTTCTGCTTGACCTTGTGGGCATGTGAAAACATGGTAGAAGACAATTTTCCAACATGACTTACATACAATAAGATGAGTTGCTGTAATTAAAATAACAAATAATCACCAAAGGAAGAACCTACCTGAAATTTCACCTGAACAAGGCACTGTCGCTGGTGACAAATTTGTGAATGCATCCACTTGCCGTGCAGTTAAATTTGCATCAACTTCGGTACCTCGGCTCATGGAAGGATAGTTAGCACTTATTTGCCACATGGATGGATCAAAAACAACTTGAGCATCATTTCCATGCATTTTTAGAACAGAAGTTGAATTCGAAACAGTTTGACAGGGTCGAAAGTTAGAGTAATGAGTATTGGAGACTGATGAACACGGGTTTATCATTTCAGGTGGTAATATATGGCTCGATATAACGGATGAATTAACGCCAAGGAATGGTGACGCCTCATGATTTAATTTGTCAGGGAAAGTACAAGAAGTTCCCTTGGCACAAATGTCATGATAAGATTGATCCATGCTTGTGCTTGTATCATTGTCCTCAGGAATCTGGTTAGCCATTGGAGAGTTGATTTCTGGGAAGCATGACTGGAGAGAGAGACTCCTCCCATGCCGCGACATAATAATCTTTGCTAACAGACTCATCTTGAAGAAGAATGTGCCTAATGACACGCTGAGAGCAGTTAGAAGATTATGATGTTTTCAAACAAAAGAAAGAGCTTTGCTTTGCTATTAGCATAAGTTCGGCAATTGAGTACATTTCCACTAGCTATTGCTATGTTCTAAGCCAATTAAACTTACAAATCTAATAACACGCTACTGAAGTTACTGATATACGTTAAAAGGAAGAGCAAGTCATTATCCAAGTACGTCTTCAGACACGCTCTTGACTGGTTAATGAATCTAACAAACAGTGACAACCACGCTGAGCCAAGGTTGTTCAATCATTTTGTTGTAAAGGAAGCGAGTACTTGCCTTCCTAAGTCCCTTGGCGTTTGACTTCATGAGGCCTCTACTGATATCGGAAAAGTTTTCCCGACATATCTGAAACTATAAATGTCTAGAGTATCAACTGAGTAATTTCGACAAAGTGTTTCATACGTTCTCTACAGGTTTAGTTGACTAAGCATGGATGTCCGGAAAGCAGAAGGGAAACTAAACCAGACCAGTCTTTGCTTCATACTGGTTGGACAAATCAAACCAATCATATATCCAGTAAAATTTCATCTCCATGACAAACTAGCAGAGCACGTAAACATGGATATTTATCGGGGGACATGCCCAGAATTAACGAACACATGTTCCAAATTTCATGACTCATATTACAATTCTAGTGGCCGGTACTTTCACTATATTGGATGTCTACATAAATCTACTTTTCACATCCGAGTATCCATCCACTATGCTTTATAGAATCAAACTTCCAAAGAACAACTCCGTGCTGTGACTGCTAAGGAAGCTCAAAAGACACAGCATTATATAGATTATATACCTTATCTTGCGTCTTTGGGTATCACAAGCTCCAAAGAGGTAAGTCGGTCCTCTTCCTCAAAGTACTCAACAGTGTCACTCTTGGCTTCAAGAACTTCAAGAAAAATGAGACAAAAAAGAATGCCAGTGATTAGTTGCCACTTTACAGAGAGCTTGAAAAGGGCAGGAAAACAATGTATCTAGTACTTCCGCGGTGTTTCATACAGAGAGAGAAAGTCAAGCAAGTCAATGTGTACCCGACATTTTGGGACACTGGTTGAGAAGCTTCCGTGTTTACTTTTCCAAGCCCTTTCACCTTCGTGGAAGAAAAGGCGAAGTCTCTTCCTTCCTTTCTTAATTCTAAATCCTGACATATCGCATTCGCCCGCCAGAGGCTCTCCTTATTTTCACTTAACAAAATTTCATACGCTAATCTATATATATACTATATAATAAGTGAAGCGAGAAAGACATTGATAGCTTCTTTACGCGACACATCGTCACTTTTTTTATGACACGTCATCAGATTTGTATCCTAAGATTAATTAACTTCTATATTAGTAAGTCTTATTTGATTTAAAAATTAATTCTAATCATTCTATCTAATCAATATACTATTATATTAAGACTTCTTTTTTATGATTATGTCCTTAAAATCTAAAAACTAATTCAAATCATCTTAAAACTCTTCCTTATCATTATAATAACTTATGAGGACTTAATGGTGACTCTTTTATCTTCAAAACTACTCTCTAATATGAATATAAAAACTCATATATATATAAAAACGAAAATAATGCTTATCATTTAGAAGAAAATTTGATTTAAATCCTAATCATTCTAAAACTCTACTTAATCGATATACTAATCTATCAAAACTTTATTTTGACAATTATGCCCTTAAAAGTATTTTCTAATATGAAAATTAAAATCCATAGACCTAAAAAATATTTTATGAGATTTAGAATAAAAAAGGTGATCTAATAATTAATTTAAAATTTTACAAAATCCTTATTTTGATATCTAATTAATTTGCAGGAGAAAACCCAATGTAATTTAAAAACTGATTCTAATCATTCTAAAACTCAACATAATCATTATACTAACTTAATTATGAGTTAATATTGACTATTATATCTCCAAAACTACTCTATAATATGAATATTAAAACTCATATATATATATATATATATATATATATATATATATATTTATATAAAGCAAAAATAGTACTACTGATTTAGACAAAAAAATTGATGTTACAATTAAGATTAAATAACTTACGAGACTTAGAAAAACAATAATCTAACAATTGATTTTTCAATTTTGTTAGGTACCTTATTTTTAAATTCGATTAATTTTGCTAGAATAATGAGGGTTGTATAATTCAAAAATTAATACTAAACATTTTAGAACTCAACCTAATCAATACACTTGATTATCATGACTTAATTTTTACTATTGTATTCTTAAAATCACTTTTTAATGTGAATTTAAAATTTCATATATCGAGAAATCAAGAATAACATATTATATTTAGAAGGAAAAAATAACGTTCTAAATGAGTTAAATGTATTATCAATATTCATATATATTGAAATATACATAATATATATAAAATAGTCATTGTTAAAAATGAATAATGTGATATATATATATATATATATATATATATATATATATATATATATATATATGGGAGCTGATCCGTTGCTAGCGCTAGCAGAGTTGCTAGCGCTGTTTTGCCGTCCGCTATATAATGTAGCAGACGATAATTTACGTCCGCTACATTATATAGCGGACCTGCTAGCGCTAGCAATGGATCACGATCCTATATATATATATATTTAATAAACGAATTATAAGTCAACGTTTTTAAATAAGACTTCCGGACCACCAAATTGGTTATATTCCATGTATAAGGATTTAGAAAACAATTTAAACTCTTTACAGCGATTTACCATTAAAAAATTCGTGGTATAATTGTCGCTATATTTGTAAAATCTTATAAATCTAGAATATCAATTGTACAACAGTTAACCTCTATGCAACAAACATATATTTACGTACTAGGCTTTGATTTTGACTATTAAAACCTTGATTAGATTATCATGCAATTCTTGAGTATTATTTGTATACGCATATATGTTTGTTTTAGTTCCTTTGAAGTGTAAGTTGAAAGAACAATGAGTAAATTGTGTTATAGTATCACTTGACGATATAAGAGAAAAGCTTAAAGAACGTAAAAATCTAGCGACAGTATTATAACACAATCTACTCATTGTTCTTTAAATTTACAGTTTAGAGGAAGTAAAGTGAACATATATACCTATACAAATGTTATGCAACAATTACATGCACTACAAGAAAAGATGGCTTTAGCGACAGACTTTTAGCAACGGAAGGTATTCCGTCGCTAAAAGGCTGATTCAACGACGGTATTTACCGTCCATATAAATCCGTCGTTAAAAAAGTTTACCGAAAGACCATTCCGTCGGTAAAAGAATTTTCCAACGGATTTTTACCAACGAACTTTTAACGACGGAAAAATCGTCGCTAAATAGATTTAGAAAGTTTTAACGACGGAATATTAGCGACGGACTTATTCCGTCGCTATAGGTCTGCCCTTAATACGCAGATCTGCTTTCTTTCTTTTCTTTCTCCCGTTTCTCTCTCTCTCTCTCTCACCCACCAGCGTTCTCACCTCCGGCGACCCCCTCTACGGCAACCCACCTCCGGTGACCCCTCTACGGCAACCCACCTCCGGCGACCCCCTCTACGGCATCCCACTTCCGGCGACCCCCTCTACGGTAACCCAGCCCCAGCGACACCCCTATCTTCCCCCCGACGTCGCGCCACCTCCGGCGTCTGCCTAGATCTTTGAGCTTCGGCCAACTCTGGTAAGTTCTTGTGTGCATCTATCTGTAATTGTTAATTGCCTTCTACCGTCACCTTAACAATCGAATCTATGGCTATGGCTTGATGCTACTATTGTTATTTTTATATTTGCTTGATTTTGTTATCTATTTGTTACTTGTTATTGTTAACTTGAAGTGTTTAGAACTGATTTATTAATTTATCTCTAAATAAAAACTTCCTATAACAGCTAAGTAATATGCCAGTAGTAAAATATAAAGAAGCAGAAATTAGAAAATATATGTGAACTATCATGATTAATGAATAAATGAAAACTGGTTAAAAAACAAAAAGAACAAAATTCTGACACTTGCTCGTTTACCCGCGAGTGCACATTTAGACATGGCTTGAAATCTAACAAAAAGATGGTAAAAACATAAACAATGATGCGCACAAAGACATTGGAAAATATATCTGCTTATGATATATTATGTCAACAAGCTTGTTCTGAACCAGTTGCAACTTAAGCCTTTTTCAAATTTATGGCTGATGGAGAAGATCCATGGGATCGGGGGCGGTGGAGGTGAGCATAGCATAATTAACTCAGCGGGTGCAAACATACCCATATACCTAAATTGAACTAATTGAACCCTAAATTGAATGCCCCAAATCAATCGAACCCTAAATTGAACTAATAGAACCCCCTAATTGAACCCTAAATTGAAGTTATTGAAGCCTAATTAAATCCTAAATTGAATGCCCAAATCGAATCGAACCCTAAATTAAACTAACTGAACCCCTAATTGAACCCTAAATTGAATGCCCCGAATCAACCGAACCCTAAATTAAACTAATAGAACCTCCTAATTGAACCCTAAATTGAAGTAATTGAATCCTAATTAAACCCTAAATTGAATGCCCTAATCGAATTGAACCCTAAATTAAACTAATTGAACCCCTAATTGAATGCCCTGATCCAACCGAACCCTAAATTGAAATAATTGAACCCCCTAATTGAATGCCCAAAATCAACCGAACCCTAAATTGAATCAATAGAACCCCTTAATTGAACCCTAAATTTCTGTAATTGAACCCTAAATTGAATGCCCTAATCGAACCGAACCCTAAATTAAACTAATTGAACCCTAAATTGAAATAATTCAAGCGCACCGGATATGTGCATTTTGAACAATTTTTTTCATTTGAACATTGATAATTTGTTTCATAATTTTAGGTTGTTAATTGTGCATTTGAGAATTGTGATTATTGATCTGTGATTTTAGGTTGTTAATTGATGATTTTAGGTTGTTAATTGATGATTTTAGATTGTTAATTGTGCATTGAGCATTTGAGATATTGAGATTATTGAAGGAGGATGGGACCCAATTGGATTGAATGTGTGATTTTTGTTAATTTTTATTGCATTGAGCATTTGAGAATTGAGAATTGAGATTGTTGACGGAGGATGGGACCCAATTGGATTGAGATACCTGTTGGTTAGCGCAGACACGGACACCACGTCTGATCGACGGTGTCCGACATTTAAAAAACAAATTAACGTATGCCGATGTGTCTTGAGGTACGTTCCGGTGGGCGTTGAACACGTGTCCGGAGGCGTCGGACACATGTCCAAAGGCGTCGAACACGTGTCGGTATGTGTCGGACACGTGTCCGGAGGTGTCAGACACGTATCGGACACCATATCGACACCCTATATGAGGTGTCGGAATTGAGGTTGTTGAATGTGCATTAAATTTAGGTTAGTTAGGTTAATGCGACATTTTTAGCATGCACCCCCTGGAATCTAATCGTGGCTCAAGCGCTGGCTATAATTAGCCCTAATTAGTCCTGATTAACAATATTTTAGTAAATCAATTAACCCTAATTAGCTCTAACGAGCCTAATTAGTTTTAATTAACCCTAAGAACCTCATGAAATTCAAATTAGCTGTAATTACCCCAAATTAGCCCAAATGAACCCAATTATGCGCATATTGATTGTAGTTAGCCTAATTAGTCATAATTTGCACTAACATAACCCAATTACGCCTAATTAGCGCTAGTTAGGACTAATCAACACTACTCGGCACCATCAAAACCCTAATTAGGACTAAATAACCCTAATTAGTCCTAATCAACCCTAATTAGCTATAATTATTCAAAACTAGCCCTCATTAACATTAATTAGCTCTAACATAACCCAATTAAGCCTAATTAGCCCTAATTAGGACTAATCATCACTACTCTGCACAATTAAACCCTAATTAGTCATAATCAACCCTAATTAGCTATAATTATCCGAAACTAGCCCTCATTAACATTAATTAGCCCTAACATAACCCAATTAAGCCTAATTAGCCCTAATTAGGACTAATCAGCACTACTCGGCACAATTAAACCCTAATTAGGACTACATAACTCTAATTAGTCCTAATCAACCCTAGTCAGCTATAATCATCTGAAACTATCCCTCATTAACATTAATTAGCCCTAACATAACCCAATTAAGCCCAATTAGCCCTAATTAGGACTAATCAGCACTACTCGGCACAATTAAACCCTAATTATGACTAAACCACCCTAATTAGTCCTAATCAACCCTGATCAGCTATAATTAATAATCGTAATTAACCCTAATAACCCAGTTAGCCCTAATTAGCCCTTGTACATCCCATAATTACTCCATGTTGCCCAGAGATGGTTCAATTACTCGTTGTTTACAAACCCTGCCTTCTTTATATTAATTGTTGTTTTGAGAAGTCCATTGGCAACGAGATAGTTCAACTCGTTGCCAACGAGTTCTATTTAATGTGGAATTGGTAACATATGCAACGATCATTCTACAGTTTTGATATTTCGGAAAGATTCTTGCATATCTTATCAATTTTTGAACACATGCATGCATATATATATATATATATAGTGCCGATGATGATTTATGCCTAAATTATTGTTTTTCACGTGTTAATGTCTTTGTATATAATATATATGAAGTCAGATATGGATAGGATACGGGCTATTCGTGGCCGGGCTGGACGCCGAGCTGCTTCCTCCCCGGTTAGTCCCACCTCGTCATTGCCTACTGATGACGAGGCACAGAGTGATCGCGGACAGCCATCGGGGGCCCAGCCCCAGCTGTCGCCGTCACCGTCACCGTCACCGTCGCCCCAGCCATTGCCGTCGCCCCAGCTCGAGCCGTCGCCCCAGCCCGACGCAGATTCATCCCACACGCGCGTGCATTCTCCATCTTCCGTGGGTTCTACCTCAGGTATAGTTGATAACGGTGTTTCGTACATTTTCGCTAGCCTTATATTTGAACTGTATTAATGTCTGTGTTTTGTAGGATCTCGACGAGGCCGTGGTCCGACACGCGGGGTACGCATCGACCTCCTACGTAAACAGAGAGTTACGCTCACGCAGGAGGGCCTGTAAGTACTAAAAATATCACCTCATGCCTTATGTTTAAAATTTTTGGGTGTTAATTTATATTTGAACTGTATTAATTAATTTAATTACTTCTTTGGCAGGATCCTGGAGAATATGGCGAGGACGAAGATCGGCGTTCTTGTGAAGGGCCGATTCTTCGAGCCACGCCTGTACTGGAAGGACTGGGATGCCGCTGCGAGGGAGGCCCTATGGGAGGAGTGGCTGGTACGGTGAAGTATTTTTTTCAGCGTTAGTAAATGTTAAATTACAGTTTGCTTTATGTTGTTAATTTGTGTTATTGAATGCATTACAGGAGGGGTTCACGTTTGACACGCCTGAGCAGCAGGTACTGGGGCAGCAGGCTTTCTTTGCCTACATCGGCAAGAATTACCGCCGATGGCTCCACGATGCACGGGACCGGGCGAAGAAGGCGCTGCCCGCGGGTGCCCCGATGACGGACATGACGAAATATCCCCCACATTGGATATCTCACCGTGTATGGGGGGAGATGATAGATCGGTGGGCTGCGGATCCAGGTTGGGACGCCAAGAGTAAGAGCGGGGCTGAGAACAGACAGAACAGAGATCCGACGCACACGGGGGGTCGGTGCCACACGACATCGTCCGACACATGAACGCGGTCGAGCACCCGGATCTAGAGGAGGATGAGGTCATAGCTCTGACCTATACTCAGACGCACGTGCGGAAGAAGGACAAGGACGAGACGCACCAGGCGGGCGACTATATTTCAGATATTGCCCGGCGGATCGATGTGAGTCAATTTATTTAAGTTAATGTTTTTTCTTTCTATCCTCAATGTCTGTTTCGTTAATTAATGCCCTAACATATTGTTAAACCACTATTTTTGCAGGCCTCGTATGAACAGCTAAGGGGGTCCGAGCAGCAGTCCGGACAGCCATCAGCGTCCACTAGTACGGCTGCGAGTACTGGGGGGTTGAAGCGATGGCTGGATACGCCGGAGGTCGTGAATCGGCCGAAAGGCCGCATACGCGGCATGCCTAGCACGACTCCTCGTGCCGTGATAGGAGCGTCCTCACCCCCTCCTGCCCCTCCACAGACACCGGCTCCTCGGCCTCAGTTGGACGACGAGGAGATCGAGCGCATTGCTACAGTGGTGTGCCGGATGATGAGGGAGCAGGGCACTGCTGGACCGGCCGCCCCGGCCGCGGATCAGCAGGATCCAGATCCGGGACTCGGGAACCCCTGATGAGCCCCTTCCCGTGCCCGTTCCTAGCTTCCCCCCCCCGCTCCCGCGACCGGCTTGTACTCTTCTCCCCTCTCCTAACCGGCTATATCCGGTTCCCGGCTTGTACATGTACGAGTTTTTTTTATAATAAATATTTTTTATAATTGATTATATATATTTCTTTCTGTATTGATTATTGCGCGTTGTTGTTGAGAATTGAAAATTGTATTACAGGTCTAGGTAATTGAAAAATAAAAAAAAATTCAAAAAAAAATTGACTTTTGGCGACGGATTTATTCCGTCGCTAAAGTATTCCTTTTCAATCAGTTATTTAGCGACGGAATATTTCGTCGCTAAAATATTTAATCCGTCGCTAATTTGACAAAAAAGAAAATAAATTAAAATTCTAAAAATATAATTAGAGACGGAATATCCGTCGTTAATGAAAAATAAATCCGTCGGTAAAAATCACATATTTAGCGACTGATTTAAAAATTTCGTCGCTAAACTATTAGTGACGGGCTTTTATACGAGGGATTTTTAGCGACGGTGAATCCGTCGCTAATTCTTTTAGCGATGGATTTTCCCGTCGCTAAAAGCCTGTTTTCTTGTAGTGATGACCATCTAATCAATACTGTAATTTTAAATTTGTATGAGATGAAAAGATATTATAGTGGATATCATGTTTGTATCTTAATAAGTTGGTGACTCTTCAAACAATAATTCATGAAGAAGATGTGAATGCACCATGACATTTATGATTCCAAAGATAAATAACTCTTAACCTAACTTTTCAAACTAAAAGACTTGATTTTGAAAGGTTATAAGTTGGACCACTAAAAGAACTTAATAATAATATAGTATTGACAAGTTACTTGAAATTGTTACAAATAAAGTATTAAACATTTCTTAACAACAATTATAATTTTAGTAAAAGTAAATTTCTTTTTTCTATAAGATGCTATTGTCTTTTAGTTTCTTAAAATATGGTATGCATTGATGCATTTTTTGTATCTTTTAAATATATTTTATTAACGTACTCGAGCTTGACTTCAGATCCTGAGCTATAACATTTAATAACTAAGCGAGAAATGTATTGATAGCTCTTAACACCTCATTGCATTGTGTTTCTAATATAATAAGAGTTACAAAAACGAACTCTAAACATATTAATGTTGCTAAAGATCTCCAGACATTAATATTTTAAACAGGGTCCTTAATTTTGTTATTAATTAAATCCTAAAATATAGTAAACATTCAATTAATAAGCCTTATGCAATTCGAAAATCAGTTCGAAACATTCAAAATTTTCAAACCTATTATGACTTTATTTGAATATTATATGTCGAAAAAGCTCTCCAATATGAAATATTAACCTGTAAAACAAAAATATTTAAGAGATTTAATAAGAAAAATTAGGTACTATTTCAAATTCATATTTAAGTTTTCTGTCAATTCAAATATGAATCTAACTTAATAAATATGTTGGTAAAAGTTTTGATCAATAATCTTCTTGCTCTAAGGTTTTTGCGATATCCTATTTACTTGCATTGGTTAAACGTAGAAATATCATAATATACAAATTCTATATGAAATATATTAAAAAAATAGTGTAAATTTAAAACCTCAATTATGTGAGTATTTCTTAAATTGAACTAATTTTATATTGGAAAAGTTTTGAACTAATTTTCTATGGTATTTTTGTTGTGAGTACTTAAACTCTTAAGCATACTAATTCTGCATTAGCAATATACCATTTATGATTCTATTTTTATTTTTAAAATTCTGAATATAATTGCATATAATGTCTAAAAAGATATTAGTTATGTTGTGATGAATGTAAACTAAAACTTAAATTGAAAACTTTATTATATTTGAATATAAATCTTACTTAGTAAGCATAGTTATTGTATACTTTGTGAAATCTTGGTTAAATTTTGTTCAATAATTGCCTTAATACGAGGTTTTGAGTTATCCTATATAGTCATGTTGGTTAAACTTTTTAAACTTTATATAATTACTTCATATACTGATTACTATTTTTTCTATATACTTTGTTGGTGGATTATATTTGTTTCTAAAGCTTGCACATCATCCTTACTTAATTAGTCGTGTTGATTAACTTTATAAATCACATGCCACAAACAAATATAGGGACCAAAGTTTTCTCTATCAAAATTAAACTAATATGTAATTAATGTTATGGGCAACTCATTCAAAGGTACAAATTATTTTTAAAAGATTCTTAAAGAGTAATAAAACTTTTTATTTTTTATGTGTACTAAAAGATTCAATATGTCCTCCATTAATTACTTTTTCTTTTTATGTGTACTAAATAAACTTTTTATTTTTGTTCATCTATATAGTTACCAAATCAGAATTAGCAAATATATACCAAGATATTGCTTATCGATATTTCATCAGAACAGTGAATTTTTTTTTATTATTATTACAAGAAAGTTCAAGCCAACAATTAAAGTAACTATCTTTGATGAAATAACCATAAAATTATAAAATTGTGCAATATTTATTTTATTATGCATTTCAAAACTAATAATTAAGTTACTGTTAATAAATTGTCCCATGCTTGGCACGGGATTCTGGGCTAGTTAATATTCAACTAGCGCAGTAACTCGTGCCAAGCTCGGGACGATCTTATTAACAATCATTTATTTTACTAGTTTTGAATTGCATACAAAAAGTTTTTGCATTTCATTTTATAATTTCATGGTTATTATATCAAAGATACTGCAGAGGTGTCAAAAGGGCCGGGCTGCCCGCGGGCTAGCCCGACCCGGCTCTAAATTGGCCCGGGCTGGCCCGACCCTCTTCATGAACAGTGCCGGGCTTAACCCATAGGGCCTTGGGCCAGGGCTAGGGTCAGGTCTGTTTTGAAACAAAAAGAGGAAAAATACGAATGCTCAAGGGAGTTACAAAAAGAAGAAAGCTGGAAAATATTTACTTGTAATTGAGAGATACTTGCTAACTTGATGTATATTGACAAGCTTCCTGGAACCTCTATTTAAAGACATAGTTCCACTAAACCACTACCCACATCTCCTCCACTAGTCACTCCCTAGTTCCACTAAACCACTCCCCACATATATCTCCACTAGTTACTCCATGTTTACCACTACTTAAACATCATTTGAATTACAACATAAGCCCACTATGTGAACATGCCTCACGTTAAGCAAAAGACTAGGAAAACATGTAAATTCAATTAACCACCTCCAAAGCATGTTCTAAGTTGCACTAATTTTGACATTCCCCCTTAGTGCAAGCTTACGACACCCAGAGCATCCCGAAAACGTTGAAACTTAGGCTCTACCAAAGCCTTCGTAAATATATCAGCCACTTGATCGTTGGTGCGAACGCTTAATAGCTCAACCTCTTCGTTTAACACTTTCTCACGAACAAAGTGATAGCGCACCTCTATATGCAAGTTTAATGGCACTTTCATTATCACACTTAATTTGCACAGCATAGTCAACTTCGCAGAACATATCTCCAATTAGCCTTTTTCACCAAACGCATTCTTGTATAGCCATAGTTGCTGCCACATACTCAGCTTCGGTGCTCGACAAAACAACAATATCCTGCTTCTTGCTACACCAAGAAACTGCCGTTGAACCAGTGTTGAAACAATATCCTAATGTTGAGTGACGATCATTTGTATCTCCGGCCCAATCTGCATTAGTAAATCCACTCAACACAAAGTTATCACATCTCTTGTACAGAAGACCATAATTAAGAGTTCCTTTCACATAACGTAAAATTCTTCTTACTGCTTCCAAATGAGAGGTTCTTGGATTTTGCATAAACTGAGAAACAACACCAACAGAGTACAAAATTTCTGGCCTTGTGATGGTTAGATAAATCAAGCTTCCAACAAGTTGTCGAAACTTCTTGGCATCCTTCAATGGCTTTCATTTATCTTTCTTCAGCTTAAGATTTGGCTCCATTGGAGTGGCCTTTTCTTTTGACTCCCCCATGCTGAAACGCTCTGAGAGACTTTTTGCATAAGCTCTTTGAGACACAAAATACCCTTGGTCTGATTTTTCAATTTTTAGACCAAAAAAACATCCAATCTCCCCCAAAATTTTCATATCAAAAACGAACAGACAAGTCATTTCTCTAATTAGAAATTTTTGATTCATTATCCCCAGTTATTATCATATCATTAACATATAATAATACAAGGAGATGCACATTTGATTCTAATTTTATAAATAAACTAGAAATCTGAATCAGAAACTCTAAATCCACAGAAGATGAGGTATTGAGCAACTTTACCATACCAAGCTCGAGGAGCTTACTTTAGGCCATAGAGTGCTTTCTTCAATCGACAAACATGATTTGGAAATTGCTTAGAGACAAAGCCAGAAGGTTGCTCCATAAATACTTCACGATCCAACTCTCCGTAAAGAAATGCATTCTTTACATCAAGCTGCCATAATTTCCAACCTTTAAAAGCAGCAAGCGAGATAATTGATTTAATTGTCACCATCTTCGCCACCGGGCTAAATGTCTCCTCATAGTCCAATCCATAGTTTTGAGAGAAACCACGAGCAACTAAACGAGCTTTAAACCTATCAATGGAGCCATCAAAAATTTTCTTCAAGCGAAACACCCATTTGCAAGTGACTGGCTCACACTTTTCTGGTTTCGGTACCAACTCCCATGTCTCATTTTTATCTAAAGCATCAATCTCTTCTTGCATTGCTCTCTCCCAATTTGGACAGCCCCTCTCTTCCTCATAACTTGTTGGTTCTTCTGCAGTTAATGCTCCTGTAAAGAAACATGAAGTCACCGTACAACTATTTAGTTTTACCTCATAATCTTTGAGGTAGTCTAGCTGCTTTGTTTCCCTTGTTGACCTTCTCACTGCTTGTTGCTCATCTTCTCTTCCTGCAATGTTCTAAGTTGGGGACTCATTTTCTGCCTCTATATTACTAGGTGCTTGCACATTTGCTTCAGGAAATAGAAGCTCCAAATTATCTTGATCATCACCAAGAGCAATGAACTTTGGAGCAGAAAATGGCGAGGACACCTCATTAAACACCACATCTCTAGAAGTAGTAAACTTCTTTGTATCTGGATCCATGCACCTCCAACCTTTCCTATAAGAGTCATAGCCAACAAATACGCACTTCTTTGCTTTCGGGTCAAGTTCGATTCTATTAGATTTAGGAACATGAACGTAGCAAATAGAACCAAATACCCGAAAATAATTCACATTTGGCTTTTCACTGTACAAAATCTCAAAGGGAGATTTGTGTGTACCTAGCCAAGGAGGCAACCTGTTTGTCACATGACATGCGCATTGAATAGCTTCTGCCCAGAGCTCCCGAGGAAGATTCTTGTCATGCAGCCATGAAAGACAAATGGAAGAAAGATACCCAAGCTTCCTTTCGGCAACTCCATTTTGCTGAGCCGTGTCTGGACAGGTCATTTGACGAAGAATACTGTTGTCATCACAATATTTGAAGAAGTCATCTCACATGTATTCCCCACCATTGTCATTCCGGAGGCATTTTATCTTCTTCCCAAACTCTTTTCCCATGGCATCCTTGAACTCCATAAACTTGGATAGTGCTTCACTCTTCTCCTTCAAAAATTTCACCCAAGTGAACCTCGAGTGATCATCCACCAACACCATAACATAGCGATGTCCGCTATAGCTTGGTGTTCTCGTTGGTCCCATCATGTCTGTATGAACCAATTCAAACAATGTGGATCTTTGATTTGATGACCTTTTGAAAGGAAGACGATGAGATTTGCCATATTGGCAACCTTGGCAAATCACATCTTCTCGGACATTCTTCAAAGTTAGCATACCATCTACCAACTTTTTAGAAGAAATCTGTTGCAGCAATTTGTAGCCTACATGACCCAACCGAGCATGCCAAATAGCAGCATTATCGGTTTGGCTTGTCTTCTTCACATAAGCTTCACCTGCTGACATAACGAACAAAGAACCTTTCTTCCCACCAGAAAAAATAACATCAGCAGATATTTCTTTCACATTATCAAGCACCTTCACATCCTTTGGGCCAAATAAGACATATTTTTTAGAATCAGTAATTTGAAGAACTGAAACTAGATTTTTTGTCAAACCTGGAACATGATAAACATCATGCAACTTGACACTGCTTGTATCATTGGCCACATCGATCGTCACAACACCTTCTTTTGCTACAGGATGAGTAGAGTTATTAGCAGTGACAATAACTCGATCTCCATGGTGTTCATGCACTTCCGAGAACAAAGTGTCATTCCCGGTTACATGGTGAGAACAACCTAAATCAATGATCCACTCCTCCTTCTTGTTGTTAGCATAATTGACAAAAGCTTGAGTTGACTTTTGTTCAATAGCCTTAGCAGTAAAGCAAAGATCCCATTTGTGTTGATCATCTCCTTCGCTTGTGTATGCGACGTTGGCCTTCGAAAACTTCACCCGACAATTTTTCTTTATATGGCCAGTCTTCCCGCATCTGAAGCATGTGATAGGCTTCTTAGTGTGTGAATTGCCACCCTTTTCTGCACTTGAATCTTCTTCTTTGTTCTTACTTCTGAACGGATTCTTCTTGTCCGACTTTCCCTTCAAAAAGAGAACATCATCGGTTTCAAAGTTCTTCGTCATCTATTGCGCCAAGGCTTCTTGATTAGAGAGAAAATTCTCTAATTCTTCGACAGAAGGCTGTGTCGACCACCCTTGTATAGAGGTGACAAAAGGCCCATATTCCTTCTTCAAACCGCGAACAAGATAGCGACGTAGACGAGCTTCGCTAATCTTTTCATTCGTATCTATCTCTGAAATCTCAGCACAAATACTTTTAACTCGTAAAAAGTATTCTGAAATTGACATACCTCATTGCTTTAACATTGCTAACTCGTTCTCCAACAGCTGTAGTCTTGCTGTATTCTTCTTGGTAAATAGCCTTTCGAGCGTTTCCCAAACTTCCTTCAGAGAACAAACGTCACGAACATGATCAATGAACTATTTGCTAGTAGATGTCCTCAAAGCAAAGAGAGCCTTCTCACACTTGATCTTCCACTTCCGTCATGACTCGGCATTCTCAGGAACATCGGAAGGGATTGCATCAGTACCGGTAATCATCAATTCCCATAAGCCCTGACCTTGAAGGTATGCCTCCATACACATCCTCCAATACTTGTAGTTTTTGCCTACAAGTTTTTCCATCCCGTTGTGAACATTTTCTCCATTTGAGACCTCCATTGCAGCAGTCAACAAGAGCTCCCTCTCACACGTTCAAACTTCTCCAACAAATAAATTTGATAGACAAGAAGATTTGAACAACAAAAGAACCTTCACCCGGCTCTTGATGCCATGAAACAAAAAGAGGAAAAATACGAATGCTCAAGGGAGTTACAAAACGAAGAAAGCTGGAAAATATTTACTTGTAATTGAGAGAAACTTGCTAACTTGATGTGTATTGAAAACTTCCTGGAACCTTTATTTAAAGACATAGTTCCACTGAACCACTACCCACACATATCTCCTCCACTAGTCACTCATTAGTTCCACTAAACCACTCCCCACATATATCTCCACTAGTTACTCCATGTTTACCACTACTTAAACATCATTTGAATAACAACCTAAGCCCACTATGTGAACATGCCTCACGTTAAGCAAAAGACTAGGAAAACATGTAAATTCAGTTAACCACCTCCAAAGCATGTTCTAAGTTGCACTAATTTTGACATGTTTTTTCCTCTAAAATATCTAGCCCGGCCCGGAAAAGGCCAGGGTCAGGACCTAAAAATGGGGCTTGCCCGAAACCGGCCCGTTTTTTTAGGGCTGGCCTGAGTCTGCCCCATGTTTTTTGCCTGATTTTGGCCTTTTTTTGGGCCCGGCCCGTGGCACGCTTTCTGGCCCTGCCCCACTAACTTTTGAATTTTCGAATCCCCCCCCTCCCCTTCCCCCTAACGGCCATATTCCCACCCCCCCTTTTTTTGCAAAATTCCACTTTCACCCCCAACAGTTATATAACGGCTGGTTTGGGGGGTATTATCGTCCAACAAATTTTTAACGACTCTTTTATGCTTTTTTACACTTTTACTCGCCCAACAACTATAAACGGCTAGTTTTAAGAGGCATTTTGGTCTTTTATGGACTTTGAAAAATCGATAAATTCACACACTTTCTTTCCTATTTTTCACAGCAATCTTCTCACTATCTCTTATCTAAAATTATACATTTTTACAAGCTTTGCTAATTGCTAACATTGCCATTTCTTATTAATTACTAACCCTCTTCAATTTTTAGTTAATTATTTACTACTCTTATTCCTTTACATTTAGTTACTCTTACTAAATTCTATAAGCTTTGCCACCATTGTTATTTGTTATAAAGTATTAACTCTCTCCAATTTTTAATTACATTTATTATTTAATTATTTACTAATCTTATTTCTTTGCATTTAGTTACTCTTACTAGTTTTATTTTTTATTTTAGTAAACAAAATTAGCGTCAAATATGTCTCAATTTTTTAAATCACGTAGCAAACATGGATCATCATCACAAGTACCACCGCCACCACAAGCACTACGACCACTGCCAACACAAGCACCACCATAGCCATTCGATTATGTAGTTCCGACATGAATGAGTACAGGCTGTATGATAGATACTCAAGCCAATTGGGAATTCAACCAAAATATTCCAAATCTTGAATATACACTCTCACAAGATACCCCGCATTATATTCAAGGATGCAGCTTCGCCAACTCTGGGGCAGAATTTTAACCCGATGAGTGGTCATCATGGAGAAAGGCCGAGCAATCCTTCTAGTAGTCCGCCAGAAGTCCAAAAGGAAAAAAAAAAGAAAGAAAGCCAAGTGTTGGAATCATTTTGTTGATATTATGGTGGACGACATCCGAAAAGCTCGATGTAAGTACTGTGCTAAATTATTTTCGTGTGGTAGTGGTAATGGACATCTTAATAGGCATTACCCTATATGTGCACCTAAACAAGGCCATGTCGAACTTAGCCAAATACAGTTATCTTTTGACGGTAAGTTATTTGTTTATAATCAGCGAGAGCAAAGAGAATGTCTTGCTGAATTTATTATTCACGATGAACAAGATTTTAGTTTTTATGATAATGCTAAGCACTCTAAATATATGAACACTTATGTGCAACCTTTGTACAAAAAAGTTCATAGAAACACAACTAGATCTGATGCACTTAAATAGTATAATGGTGCTAAAGCACGCTTGATTGATTATTTCGATAATTTTGATGTTAGAGTTAGTATTACTTCCGATGTTTGGCAATCTTCTTTTACTTTTGTTAGTTATGCTTGTGTGACGGCCCATTGGATTGATTCTGATTGGACTATAAACAAAAGAATCATCGCTTTCGAACTCTTTCCTTATCCGTATGATGCAATTAACATTGCTATTATTATAATTAATGCATGTACCACGTTTAAAATAAAGAATAAGATAATGAGTATCAGTTTTGATAATGCTACTAACAATAAAGATGTTGTTGCAGCCTTAAAGGAAAGCCTTCAACCTGTACATGCTCACAAATTATTTCATGTTCCATGTGTTTGTTATATAATTAATTTACTGTTCAAGATGGTTTAGCTGCTGCAGGAGATATTCTTCTCAAAATAAGGGGTATGACAGCGTTTATTAATAGTTCGGGTCTGAGAACACGACAATTTAAAGCTTTGTGTATTCAGTATAATTTACCTCGTAGGAGATCACTTACAGATGTCGTCCATAGGTGGAATTCCAGATGTCATATGCTTTTACATGTTTTGGTATACAAAGAAGTGTATACACATTTCCTACTAATCACGTTCCCAAAAGGCTTGCCAACTTTCTCGGAATGGCAGATGGTTACACACCTATCCAAATTTTTTGAGATATTTTACACGTCTACCAATATATTGTCTGGTACATACTATCCCACCTCTCATATCACTATAGTAGAAATTCGAAAAATGGCTACAATGTTAACGAAATGGAGATATGTATGACCTTTTCAGGAAATAGTAGAAGAGATGGACAAAAAGTTTAATAAATATCAGAAGAAACTGCCTATTATTTTTTATGTAGCCACTTGTTTGGATCCTGGGTTAAAGTTTCATGGCGTGAAGGTCTCGATACAAGATATAGCAAGACGAATGTGCTACACGGATGCGGATACAACCAAACTTACACTGAAAGTGAGTAAGACATTTGAGCATCTATACAACCTATATCATAATTCTGCTAACGTGCGCGGGCGAGCTTCAACGTTGAGTGGTGAAACGTATTATGCACCATACCTTAAGGTCTTTGAACATCTAGTAGCAAGACAACTACCAAGGGAAGGTACTTCTACTTCGACAGGTTAGTCTACTTTTTTCTCTTTTAATGAGATTAGTTTGTATGCCAATACTAATCATTAATCTGCTTTATCAATGGAAGAACAAGTTAATTTTAATTTGTTAACTTTTTTAAAACAAAATGAAAAAATGTATAGAACTTTATCCCAAATTGCCCGGGATGTACTGCCAGTACAAGCCTCCACGGTTGCTTTAGAGTCGGCATTTTCAGCGAGCGAGCGAGTGATGGATGACATGAGGAGTCATCTTAACCCCGAGTCACTCGAGTTCTGTGTATCTTGGAAGGACTATCTTGATGCAAAATTGTCACGACCCGAACCCACCGGTAGGCCCATGAGTGAGATCCGTAACCGGCCGCAAACCATTCAGACATCCATTCAGGGCTCTACCAGGCCTTATTAAAATCTGTATACAAATCCAGAGCCATGCATTTAACTAACATCTTTATAAGACTTCTAAAGTGGTACTTAAAGATCTTTCCAAAAATTATCTCTACTAAATTCCTCCATAAATGACTAACATAAATCATCAAAAACCTCATGGAGATCTAAGCTCCGAACCATTCTCAAAACATAAACAAAGTAGTGATACAATTTCTCAAAAGGCTTAAATTAATTCCATAGCAAGCATCTCATACGACTCCATCCTCGTTACCCTCATAATACTCGGGTACATCTGATCACCTGAAAATATTTATAAAAGGGTAAGCTGAGACCCAGTAAGTACACACACAATATCCCTAAAATAGGTTTTAAAGTTTCAAGCATGCCATGGTTTTCCTTTTCAAAATCAAATAGTTAATGTGCCTAGAATAAAATTTTACTCAACATATCTACATACATATATACACTTGCAGCAAAAGAAATCTCAAATGGAATATAATCAACAAGAAGATTCATCAAGAACTGTCGTAGTTATTCATAACTTAATATAGTGCGGTCAGCGTATGGTCTCACTGATTAGGACCCAGAATCCCTCCTCCACCCAAGATAACAATATTGTGGACGCAAGGGCGAACCACGGTGCAACAGTACTGTGCGTCAACGTATGGTCCCGTTGACCAGGACCCGGAATCCACTTTCCCCCACGGATATGGGGCACAGTAACCCAGTCAAATTATCATCTCACGATATTCATATCTCCATAAAATAAAAATCTAATACAATCCATTCTTTTTTATTGATCCCTTACAAAACAATTTACTAAAACCACAGTGGCTTAAACAAATTACACCAAGTCAATTCAATCAAATTATCCACATCCGGATAAAGTTCTCAAATTAATTGATATGAGGCGTGTGGAACTTGGGCTAAAACTACAAGTTTTATTAACTATAACTAACTCTCAAAACTTCAACGCTGTCATAAGAATCCTTAGTCACTTTTTTCACCAGTGGCAAGGGGCAAGTTAGAGTAATATGGTGAGCTCGAATAGCCCAGTAAGGTACCAAAATTGACAGAATCTCAAAGCAGAACTAATGGAATCAAACAACAAAATACTCGATGGAATATGAGTAATCCATATTTTCTAATCAAATATAGAATCAAACGTAATTAAGCATTTAACCCTAAACATATACGTAGTATATAATATGCAGGGAACGCTACAAAACAAAATATACGGTGACTATGTTGGTCATAAGACCCAAATGTTGAATCAAACGTACAAACATCAAATGTATGCTACCGGTAGGGTGCTAGGTGTCCATTGATCACCAGCGTAATCAAACATGTATCCAAAGGACCCTCTCAAAATGAGAGTTGTTCGAACATGGTCAATGTCAATTTTAAATTGACGGCCACAAATGTACATATTCAAAGTATGCTCATCAGGGCACATTTGGAGAAAGACAACCAATGTTCTAAACGAATGCAAAACTAGAACAACACCAAAAATAAACAAATATAGATGAACAGGACGGGCGAAAGCATAAGTTTTCAGATTCGAAATACCCTTGTCACGGCAAAAAAGATAAAAATCCATTACTTTAATCAAGCCTTTTGGTAATGAAAATCCTTAAAACACCACCTTAGAACTTAAAGAGCTTCTCAAGCATTCTCCCCTGCTCTCTCAGTCGTAAAGGAAGAGAAACAAAGAACAATAAGGGGCTGGAAAGAAATAAAAGACTATTTAAAAAAAAAACCTTAATTGACAAATTACACTTTTATTCGGAGGAAAAGTATTCTTCCCACTAAATTCTTCAGTCGTGAAATTGTCTCATTTAATCTTGTTTTTCATCCGACCGAAAAGCTTTCCATTCGACCGAAAAATGTTTATATTCGACTGAATCCTTCGGTCCTTGTTCTTTCTCGATTTAAAATATTTTTTATTCGAAACAAACTGTTTTCATTCAAAGCAAAAATATTTCCATTCGACCGAATCCTTCAGTCCTCAAAGATATCTCTGCTACTTATTTGAATGAATCTTGGATTCATTCGACCGAATTCTTCACAAATGTTTTCAACCATTTCCTTCTAATGGTTTTATTCATTCATTCGAATGAATCTTTGTGATACAAAAAGACCACAAACTTATTTATTTAGTTATGTAAATACTTATTTATTTTAAAGTAATAACTTAGCATAAGTAAATATTGGGGTATTACAAAAGGTTCCACTTGCCATCTTGGAAAGGAGTCAAGGAGGTAAAAGCAAGACGGCACAGGTACAAGTGTAGGACTTGGGAAGTCTATGAAGCAATTGGGAAGAATGTGAAGCAATTGACAACAAATGTCCTGAATTTGATCTTGAAGGACAAGGATATTTCGAGGGGAATGAATTATGGAGAGCACAGTAGCGGGTAGACATTAAAGAAGAAGGATTGGTTATCGTTGGACTCAAAAAGGAAAGAGACAGGTGGAATTTTTTTTTTTTAAAATGATTATAAGACTTAACAAGCTAGAATTGTCTTATCACTTAATTTTTAGATTAAAACAGGATAAAACAGTAAAAAAGAAAGACAGAGGCTATTATGCCAATCGCGGGAAAATAGGGAGAACCACTTGGGTGATCGTCAAGCTTAAAACACCCGGGAGAGAGACTAGGAGGTTGAGGGTAATTTGTTTTACTACAAGTTCTTCCTTGTGTGTGTGTGTGTGTGTTTTTTTTTTTTTTTATGTGAATAAAATTTCCTCTCTTTATCCATATTCTTTCATACAATAATTTTGCAGTCTCACTTTGCGAATTCCAGTGTTTTGGCATATGGGAATGAAAGCGAAACCGCAACACACCATTTTTTTGTAATATACTTCTCCTGATGTTGTATGGAGCATCTACATCTTTGAACAACACGCTCCCTCCAGCTTTTGTACATTTTGGAAAGAAGGACTTAACTTTTGAATCACTACTTATAAAGATGACACCTTCTTGCAAAAATAACGAAATTAACCCTCAGTACTGCCACCTACTACTACCTCTGGTAAAGTATCATGTGCAGACTCCCCGTGGAGACATCTCTCTCCCCCGTAAAACCCCTCTCTTTTAACAACACCACCTTCTTCGTGGTGCAGCCACCACCATTGTTGGCTTCCCTGTGCATAGTGGGTTTGTATGACGTATGACGTGGGGTTGATCAAGGGGTGGGTTAATTGGGATTTTTGGTGCCTTAGGGTTCGTGATGGTTGTGGTCATGAAGGTCTGGGGTTGATCAAGGGGTTAATTGGGATTTTTGGTACCTTAGGGTTCGTGATGGTTGTGGTCATGAAGGTGGGTTTGGCTCGCGTTTTGCGGAGATATGGGCAGGAGACCGGCAAAAGGTTGTTAGTGGTGGCTGTGGGTCGTTCGATTATGGTGCTAATTATCTCCATTGGTGGGTTTAGGGTCCGGTTAGGTTGCTCTCACTCTCGTGTAAATGTTAGGGCGTTTGGACTGTGTGGTGGTAGTTCGCGGTAGTTGGCATAGGGTTCTGTGGGGGATGTGGATCCCCTCCCCTCTCTATTGGATTTGTGTTGTTAAGGTGGTTGTGGCGCTAGGGTCTTGTTGGTTCCGAGTGATGACTACATTGTAATGGTGTTAGATGGGGCTGGTGTCTAAGTGGTGACACTCGGCGGCTTTCGTGTTTGTGTAGGTCAACCCACGGATTGGGCTTCGCTGGTGTCCTGCGGTGGTTGATGTAGGAACTGTGGCCGGTAGTGGCGTGCGGCAATAAAGCTCGTGGGTAACGACGGCCTCGGGGCACGTGGCCTTGTGTTGGCTGGTCCCGGTCTCGGCTCTTGGGCCGGCAGATGGTGTTGACGTGTTGTTGGCTAGAGTGTTTCCATGTCTGACTTCTTCTGTTGCGATTTGGCTTTTCATTTTGATTAATGTTTGTCTGTAACTACTTTTTTTTTTTTTTTGATAAATAAGATAATGACATTGATAATTAAAAGGTTACAAAATTTGTCCAATAACATGTTTGTTGTTTCTCGTGTTCATCTTTATGTTAAGATGATAGACATATTAATTAAGTTTTTTTTTTTTTTTTTTTTTTTACACTCCGGTGTTGATATCTCGATCGTTGTCCTTGCCCTATTGGAGCCTTAGGTTTGGGCATTAAGTTTTCTTCTGCCGCCTACCCGATATGGATGTCATCTATATATGTGTCTATTTATTTGCCCTTTTATGGGCTTGCTGTAAACCAAGTCCCTCATATGCTTCATTTCCATTATTATGACAAAACAAAACTTTTGGACGGAAAAATCAACGTAATTTTTAGCAGTCATTCCAAAATCAAAGCCTTGTTGATTCATAATGTTGAATGACTGCTAAATGCTTGTCATTGCCGAGAAGAAAGAAGAAAGACGGAGGGGGGTCCTTGAAACTATGCTCATAGAACGAGTGTTGGAGGGTGCAGGTGGAGACTTTTTTTTCTTTCTGGTAACAAAAACATACAACACAAGAAGGCCCCAGCTATGGCCGTACAGATTTTGTACAATGCAATAAACTAGAAGCTCGAAGTAGGTACAAGAAAGGATCATGGAGATTCAGAATTTAGGGTGATGAGGCCTAAGAAATTTATTCGCGGAACAGGCGAGCAAGTGTCGAAGAAATTTATTCAAAGCTTTTGGATACAAGTTTACTTCTAATTTTTTTTTTATAATTATTTTGCCAGTTATAAGTTTCTTTCCAAAAAAAAAATATTGACAACTAATTGTCTTACTACCAGACATAGAGGGGCCAAAGTCAGAATTATAACATTTTTTTTTTTTATGAAGTTAAACTTACATTCTTTTTTCAAGATTCATACCATTATTCGCCGCTAATAGCACCTATTAGTATCAATAAGAACCGATTAGTGACCAAAATGCGGAAATTTAAATTAAGTGCCATAGAAGTCACAATTTTGTTACAACGTCCAAATGGTAATGACATATAAGGGACAGGGAACAAAACAACTAAATTAGACAATTGTGTTCCCTAATTTCTTTATTCTACTCAAGATACGAATGGTGCATAATCATCAGTCACAAAAAAGAAAATAAGATGAAACTTATAAGGCAAATGGAACAGATTGCAAGAATTGAGTGGACTATCTATCTGGCCAACCCACAAAAGGGAATTTACCTATCGTTTGGACTGAGCACTCAAAGGCCCAGCATAACAGGCTTATAGTTCCGAGGGGGTCCATTAGACTGAGGCCTGGGCCTCGGCCCTGAGAAGCACAATACTGATTGAAGCTTAAACAAATAAGCGTTACCATGAAGTTTGAAAAGTTTATTGAAATCAACAAGTGAAGTAACATGGTAAAAAATATGTGATATTATTATTTCCCATATACATAGGTTATGACGTACCTCCCTAAACGTATGAACATATGGCACGCTTAACAAATGTTCGTATTACGTTAAATCTTTTGATAAAATTTATTAAGGGTTTTCAAAAAGCTCCCCCAATTAAATGAGAATACACAGCCACTCATGTGTTTCACCATAAATAGTTATGATCTCATGCGTTGCACACGGGAACAACAACTATCAAAATACTTATGGAGAGATCTCGTATTTATATGCTTAATAATAATTACAAAATTGGTAGTAACAATAAGATAAACAATATTTTATTTGTACCTTTTAAAATGAGTTCTCCTGCCAATTTTTATTTTTAAAAATGAACTTCAGTAATAATTGTTCGTTTTTAGTGACAAATGAAGATGAAAAATAGTGTATAAAATAATAGAAATAGTATCTTCTAACTAATAGCAATTGCAGTGATAATACTAATAATAATAACCCGTGTAGTGAGGTTGTATTAATCAAGACCACCAAGAAAAGAGTAATAATACATAATAAATGATTACAAAAAATGAGAGCATAAACTATATATAAAACTTGCAATTAAACAAAAGGAAGGAGATTCGGGTAATTTAAGAGAAAAACTGATGGAGAATATTGTGTTTTTCTAAACAATAAAAAATATTTAAAATTAAAAAGAAATATATAGAGAGTTACTTTTGTCAAAATCTAAAAATTAATGGAATTGTAAAAATATAAATAAAATTTGTCACTGGAGTACGTTAACATAGAAGATAGAGAAATTTCAAATCTATATAATTGGTTGAATTTCAAATGGAAAGAAGGAATTCAAATCAGAGGAGAGAGAGAGAGAGAGAGAATGAATCCAAATCATTATTACAAAGGTAAGTAAATTTAAAATTTTAAAAATTCAAAATAGGAACATCCATATGTCAAATTAAGAGAATGTCCAAGTAAGCTATGACTGAACAACATTCTCTCAACTTCAGCTTTTATATATATATAATTAGATTTCATGTTGTCCTACTTCTACCAAATTAAATATAACCACCTCCATAACCTAACTCAAACAGACCACACCAAAACGATATCGTTACTACCTCCACCATTCATTTGCAGGAGATCGCCTTAAGTCATTGTTACCTTCAAGAAACTCTTATCGAATTCACGATGTAATAGCTCATTCCACCGCCCCATCACAGGGCGTTGTCTCCCTTAATAAGGACAATCATTAGGTGCTTAACAGTTCATTAACAAGATCATATATATTCAACTTCTTCCTCTCTCACTTTTGATGTGCGAGAAGATTCAACTTAACCTTAGATCAAACCTACCTGAGGAACTCCTCTAGTATACCACCAAAACCGACGTGGGATCTTCATCCACCCTAGTACACAACAAGTGTCAGGTCTCAAAGTCAACCCTCCTTGGGACCTAACGTCCTTGTTGACAGACTTCTAGTACCCCAAAGCCACGCTATGACATATTTCTAGTATCCCCTAGGGTTTGTTCTGGTACCCTCTCTAACGACTAGGTCCAGCGACCCCCATTTTTTATGTGTGATAAGAGCATTAGACATGTCGTTCACATTTTGCCCCTTGTTCACAGTTTGGGGCATTCGAGGTTTTGAGGTCGTGTGCACCGTGACTAAGGCAGGGGCATATCGATGAGACGAACCTGGCGATGTGCCGGTGGAACTTTCAGGTTGAGCAGGTTGGGCCATAGTGGGTTGCCTATCAAGATAGCTTCAAAGGGTTGTCTGAGTGCCCATGAGTTATTTGTTCAGTTTAGCATTTGAAATTTCATTAATGCTCGTTCATGAATGTTCACATCCATTCTATTTTTCCAGGCACCATGTCCAAGTATGAGGGAACAGAGGCTTATCCGAAGGAGTTAGCACTCACCCGATGTCAGGTTTTGTTGGTAGGATATTCCTAGGAGGAGTTCTACGTAGGCAGAGGGTGTTTTTCAGCACCATATAGAGTGCTCTTTCACATTTACTAGTGGGTTATGCCTACCCTGACCTTCAGCATTAACCACATAATTATTTCTTCTTTGTGTTCCTTCATCAGACATTTCTCTGTTGTTTTTTTGATTTCGTGCCCGCTCCGCATTCTCGCTCTGTTGTATGCCTATACACACACAACTCCGTATAAAGTACCCCTACATGATAAGCAATTAATTTCAATAATTACTAACTATACAAGGTTTTAGGATCTTATCCCAGCCTTTAACGATGCTCTGATCCCACATTGGTAACGCCCCAACTTAGGGTTATCTTAACCCGACTAGAGTATTACGACATATCCGCTAATCAAAACATTCTGATAATACAACTCATATTAACTCACTTGGTAATTAAACTATATCATATAACATTAGAGAGTTTACTTTTACAAAATAACCTAGCAAGCTCTCTGCCAAATCTCAGAGTTAACAAACTGCTCTATTTCAAGTACAACTTAATTTTAAAATGTAAAATTATCCCCTTGCCCATCTTTTCATCATGCCTCACACCTTTTCCTTGCCTTTTGAGGGATCGACTCCTTGATCTAAAATATTATGGGTAAAAATTTGTGAGCCCACTGGCTCAATAAGATAATCAAAGACATTTAATGTAGCTTTCAACTCATGAATATTGATACTGCATTCTATTGCAATTCAATCACACTAAGCAGTTCTACATGTGCACATTACACATATATCAAATGTCCACCCTCATGTCACCACGCCCGGGATGCAAGTTCACAACCTTTGCCTCGGCCAAAGGCAAGGTAACTAAAAACAAATGAACACTGATATGCCTTGGGTAGCAGTCAGAGTTACAATTGTTCGGCTCAAACGGTGCACCCCTACTCAAACACAATGAAACCAACCCATAAACATTTGAAAGGGGTAACATAATAATCATCAACAATATATCAATCATCCCTTACAATGAAAGAATGTAACATGCTCATGTGTAAGGAAAAAAATCATTTCATACATGTAGTTGTCGTAATCTTCATGTACTTAAATTATAAAAATTAACTATCAAATACTTAGTCACTTTCACCGTGAAACATCGTCTTCATAACATCTTGAGCATGTAAAATGATCATTTATATTCAGCAAATAAGTTTCTCTTGTATAACTTAACAAACATGTTCAAAATCATGTTCTAATCATGTCTAGTTTAACATAATTCATCTCTCCCATATTTCATAATTCCATAATTCACACGTATCCTAACATATTTCATCTCTCCCATATTCTCCAATATATTAAACATATTTAGGTTCACTTATTAACAAGTATCTAACAAGTATTCAAAAGTTTGACAAAGAATTCGTACTAGAGAATTAAGCTAACATGACATATATCCATATTCATACCTTAAAAACTATTTAAACACCTTTACTACTTCCCTTAAAGAAATTATGAAAGAACCAATTTTTCATAATTTAAACACATTCAAAAGTCTCCTCAAAACACGTTCAAAACATTGTTTGAAGCTCCCATAATGTTTCCAAATCATTTGCTTGAGGTTCCCTTTCACGAACAAGTCGTAATTCTAAATTTTGGAAGGTTGTTGGTTGATTTTCTTGCAATTTCCTTCCAAAAACGTAGTAAAAGGATTTAAGCATGTCATTTAGATATTTGTATGTCAAATTAGAAGCAAGTAGGAGATTTCAAGTATAAGTGAAGAAGTACTCAAAGCACGAGGTGGCAAAACGAGGTTGTGCCACCTAGCAAGCACGACAAGGCTCAGCAAAGTACGACGATGATAGGTAGCACGAGGTGGCAACAATTTTTTGCAGGCATCACAAATAATTCGCAGGCAGTTGGGTCAATCGGTTACTCACTGTTGACTAAAGTTTTCACCATTGTTTTTTCCGAACTCTTCTAAAAGATTTTTGGTGATTCCAACTGATCATTTTCTAAACATCGAATACAGTTGCATTAGTGTTCATACATACTTTTTTTTTCATTTCTAACACTTTGTTCACCTTCTTAGACAATTTACACTACATGAAAAGGTGGATTTAGCGATGGAAGCTACTCCGCCACTAAAAGGACTTTCAGCGACGGGAATAACCGTCGATAAAAATCCGCCGTTAAAATTTTTTACCGGCGGATACTTCCATCGGTAAAGGATTTTTCAACGGACTTTTACTGACGGTGTTTGAACGATGGATAAAACCGTCGCTAAATATCTTAGAGAATTTAATATTTTTTTATGATTTTGAAAAACATTTAAGCAACGGTATATTACCGTCGCTAAAAAGTCCGTCAGTAAAAATGGACTTTTACGGACAGACTTTTACCGACGGAGTCGTCCCGTCGCTAAAAGTCCCACTTAAATATCAGATCTCATCTCTTTCCTTTCTTTCTCCCATTTTTCTCTCTCTCTCTCTCTCTCTCTCTTAATTATAGTCTCTTACCACCGGCATTCTTACTCCGGCGACCTCTCTACGACAACCCTCCTTCGGCACCCCTCCGACGACACTCCTGTCTTCCCCCCGATGCCGTGCCACCTTCAGCGGTGTAGTCTGTAGCAACTCTGGCCAGATCTAGCATAGGCTGCCTACTGGAATTGAGCTCTGTCCAACTCCGGCCAACTTCGATAAGTCTCGAACTGGTTTCTGATCTCATGCCATCGGAACTGGGTTATCATCTAGTCCTTTGTTGATTGCACTTTCAGCTTTTCCAATCTGGCTCTGGGTTTCTTCTAGGCATTTTACAGTGTGGTATGTATACATATCTGCTGGACTTGCGTATGCAAACTATATCTGAGCCTTTAACATGACATTTGTTTTTGTTGATGTACTGTTCCAATTGCTAATCAATATGCTTACAACAAATTGGGTGCAAAGCTTAACTGTTCTATTCTTCCCTTAAGTGGATGTAGTGGGTGGGTAGATTCTTGAAGTGGTTTTATCATTTTTGGGGAGAGGTGCTTCAGAATTATGCATATTTATAACAAAGGAGACATTATGCTTAGTAGTGTAGCGGAGATGTTGATGATCGGGTGGATGGGTAAAATAAGAGTAGCCAACAGAAAATCACACATAAGTGAGATGGTAGAAGTAGCACCAATATAGGTTGACTACTTATAGGCAACAAGAGAAGACCTATTAACGCTTCTTCTGTTGACATTATCAAACTGGGAATAAATGTTTATTCTAAGACTTTAACAGGGTAGCAATATCAACTATTCTGCTGGATCATGCAATGGCTTATGGGATCTTCAACAATGTTCTCCTTGCTACTTATGTTGTAGCGTTACCTTATTGAATTGACAGTAAAGGGCTATCGTCATTATTTTAAGCTCTATTCAAGGACATGGTGTAGTTCGGGCATGTACTATGATGGGATAATTGACTATATTTGAGACCACATTAGACTGTTTGCTCGGTTGAATAGTTTGATTGGGGTAGGTTTCAAGGCGAGGTAGGTACCTTTCGACTTTAATTCATGCATTCAAAAGCACTACCACTCACATCGATTGGGGTAGCTCATCTGCCTGGCCAGAAGTCGCCATTGCTCTAAAAACACTACCACTCACATCGAAATGCACCGACTCCAAGCAAGGACCCCAGGGCACTGCTCAATAATAACTACTGTCACTGGATTCCCCGAGCATGCGGCCTTTTCAGTGTATTTCACCTGGAGTCAACCAAAGGTACGTAATTATTGTAGTAAATAAGGCTTCAAAACTGCAGAACTTGCAATTATAATTGCATGTAATCATGTAAATAAAAGTTATCTGATGAGTGTGCACCTGCTAACAAGCTCCACATCCTTTGTGACTCACATAGGGAAGGGGCTCTGATAGCTATTAAGGAAGCAAATGGTGCTTGCTCTATAGAGTTGCCATACCCCCAAGCCCCACCTACATTTTTCCTCATAATAACTAAATAAGCTACAGAAAGGGAAATGGTAGAATTATTCCTATGCATTCTCTTAGATTACATTTCCCATGTTGCAGTAATGCAATAGCTATCTGAGATATCTGTGATTTAGTTCTAATTGTTAGACTTCTCTATATTAATTTTCATTCTTTATATAATTTTGTTAACTGAATAATACGTCAGTAAAAACCTTTTGCCGGCGGATTTTTAACGACGGGGTTCCCGTCGTTAAATATTTTTAGGGAATTTGTATATTTTGAGGGCTTTTTTAATATTTTTTAATCGACAAAATAATATCGTCGCTAAAAAACATCCGTCTAATAAAATGTCTTTGACCGACGGTCTTTTAGCGACGAGTTTATTCCGTCACTAAATGTCCTTTAATAATTGATGATTTTAGGTTGTTAATTGATTATTATAGATTATTAATCGTGCATTGAGCATTTGAGATATTGAGATTGTTGACGGATGATGGGACTCAATTGGATTGAATGTGTGATTTTTATTAATTTTTATTGCATTGAGCATTTGAGAATTGAGAATTGAGATTGTTGACGGATGATGGGACCTAATTGGATTAAGATACATGTTAGTTAGCACGGACACAGACACCACGTCTGATCGACGGTGTTCGGTATTTAAAAAATAAATCAATGTATGCCTATGTGTCCGAAAGTACGTGTCGATGGGTGTCGGATACGTGTCCGGAGGTGTCGGACACGTGTCCGCAGGTGTCGAACACGTGTCTGGAGGACTTGGACACGTTTCGGTAGGTGTCAAACAAGTGTCCCGAGGTGTCGGACACATATCGGACACCATATCGACACCCTATATGAGGTGTCGGAATTGAGATTGTTGACTGTGCATTGAATTTAGGTTAATTAAGTTAACGCGACATTTTTGGCATGCACCCCCTGGAATCTCATCGTGGCTTTAGCACTGGCTATAATTAACCCTAATTAGTCATGATTAACCATATTTTAACCCAATTAACCCTAGTTAGCTCTAACGAGCCTAATTAGTTTTAATTAATCCTAAGAACCCAATGAAAATCAAATTAGCTGTAATTACCCCAAATTAGCCCTAATTAACACTAATCAGCCCAAATTAAACCCTAATTAGCCCTAATTACTCATATCTTAGCAACCCGTAATTAGATTTAATAAACCCTAAATCCTAAAACCTAACTAAACTCTGATTAGTGACAAATGAACCCAATTACGCGCATATTGATTGTACTTAGCCTAATTAGTCGTAATTAAGCCTAACATAATCCAATTAAGCCTAATTAACCCTAAATTACGACTAATCAACACTACTCGGCACAATTAAACCCTAATTAGCTATAATTATCCGAAACAACTCCTCATTAACAATAATTAGCCCTACATAACCCAATTAAGCCTAATTAGGACTAAACAACACTACTCGGCACAATTAAACCCTAATTAGGACTAAATAACCCTATTTAGTCGTAATCAACCCTAATTGGCTATAATTAGCCCAATGTACTCCTTATTAACATTAATTAGCCCTAACATATCCTAATAAATCCTAATTAGATTAATTAAACCCATAACGCTAAACCCTAAACCCTGACAATCGTAATTAATCATAATAACCGAGTTAGCCATAATTAGCCCTTGGTCATCCCATAATTACTCCATATTGCTCAGAGATGGTTCAATTACTCGTTGTTATAAACCCTACATTCTTTATATTCGTTGTTGTTTTGCGAAGTCCATTGGCAACGAGATGGTTCAACTCGTTGCCAACGAGTTTTATTTAAAGTAGAATTGGTAACATGTGCAACGATCTTTCTGTAATTTTTATATTTCGGAAAGATTCTTGCATATGTATTCAATTTCTGAACACGTGCATGCATAAAAACTCTTAGTTCCCGTTCAAATGTACTCATTACAAAGTAATGCTTTGTAATGAGCCTTTGGATGTCCAGTTTGGACAATTTGGAAAAGCTAATTGTTTATAAAATAGTGTTTTGACTCATGCTTTGTGTCTATGTCGTGGATATTTGGTACACGTTCTCGTGTGTTTCTCCGGGTGCATACAGATCTGTTTGTTCTAACATCCGTCAAACCTTGCCTAGATGAATGTTAGAACACCTAATCGATGTCGTGTACTTGGAGAAATGCAGGGAGGTGCTGCCGAATTTTTCGCAGACATAGGACTAAGCATGAGTTATTCACTATTCTATAAGCATGTGCTTTTCTGAATGGGATAAGACCACTACCTATTAGAGAATGGAGGGAAAATATATAGACATGTTGTAACATTCATGCATTCATATTTACATCGACCCTGCCTAATGAGTGGTCATAATTGAAGGTGGTATACAGTGCGATAATTTAGTCGTCATGTCGGTCGATTGAAGTTGGATGAAAAGGAAGAATGCTGAAGATTTTAAGTGTCGCGTTCATGAATTTCTCGACTTCGCTTATGCGCATCTTGTACATGTTGACCTTGATAAGATAAGGTGTCAGTGCGGTAGATGTGAGTTGTTGCATTAGAGAAAAAGAATTGAAGTAAAATGGCATCTTCGTCGGTACGGTTTTATGGGTGGATACACAAGGTGGACGCAGCACGGGAAAACAATAGTATTGTCGTCCAACCCGGCTAGTCAAACTGAAGTTAGAGAGGAGGCACGGTATGATTACCGAGATATGATTATGGATGTTGGGTATGCTAATGTTGACTGGGGTAACGACGGTGGTGATGACAGTCCCCAGCCGCCGAACGAGGTGGCTCATCAGTTTTATGAGTTGTTGAGAGCTACGGAAGAGCCGATGTGGGATGGAGCTTCGAAACACACATGGCTGTCTGCGGTTAGTAGGTTATTACAGTTAAAATCAGACCACGGACTGAGTGAGAAAGGTTTTAACGAGTTTGTTTCCTTCATCAAAGAAATTCTGCCCGAAAGTGAACGGCTACTGCCGTCATACTATGATGCGAACAAGATGATGAGGAAACTTGGGTTGAGTTATGAGCGGATAGATGCGTGTAATAACGATTGTGTATTGTTCTGAAAAGAGAATAAGGAGTTGTCACGGTGTCCAGTATGTGATCATTCGAGGTACAAACCGAACAAAGGGAAAAAGAAAGACATTGCATGGAAGATATTGTGATATTTTACGGTCACACCATGGCTTCAAAGAATGTACTACTCCTCCAATACGGCTGAACATATGAGGGCTCACTGTGAGACTCGTAGTAACGATGCCGATGTGCTGACACACCCAGCTGATGGAGAGGCGTGGAAGGAGTTTGACCGCAAGCATCCAGTCGTTGTCCAAGAGGTTCAGAATGTTAGACTTGGTCTCGCAACCGATGAGTTCAACCCTTTCGGTCAGTTTACCACGCCTTACTCATGTTGGCCTGTTATTATTGTCCCGTACAACCTTCCACCAGGCATGTGCATGAAGAAGCCGTAGATGTTCTTGTCGTTGCTTATTCTGGGGCCGAAGAGTCCCGGCATGGACATATATGTGTATTTAAGGCCGCCGATTAATAAGTTAAAACAGTTATGGAATCATGGAGTCGAAACATATGATGTATCCCTTAAACAGAATTTTCAGATGAGGGCTGCTTTGATGTGGAAAATACATAATTTCCCCGCATTGGAAACGACGTGTGGCTGGAGCACACATGGGAAGCTAGCATGCCCTACTTGTATGGGCGTGAACCCCAGTCATACATTGAAGCACGGCAGAAAGCCCTTGTGGTTCGAATGTCACCGTAAGATTTTACCACCGGGTCATCAGTTTTGAAGCCATAAGGATAAATTTGACGGGACAATCGAGCATGAGGTTGTCACACTGGACTACCCATCTGGTGATGAAGTGGTCTCACACCTGGAGGCACTTGATACTGACATACCACACGGTAAGGGTGTGCCAGATCAGAAGATTCCAAGGTACGGGAATGAGCATAACTGGAGAAAATTTTGTATCTTCTGGGAGTTAGCCCACTGGAGGATGCTCGTTATCCGAAACAAAATGGATATGATGCATATTGAGAAGAAAGTTTTTGATAATGTGTTCAACACAGTGATGAATGTCAAGTGGAAATCGAAAGGTCACCTTAAAGCGAGAAGAGATCTACAACAATTGGGTGTACGCCGTGAATTGCATCCTCGGACAGTCAGCGGGAGGACGATACTTCCGAAAGTACTTACTGTCTAGACAAGAAACAAGTGGAGAAGGTCTGTCAGTGGGTTAAGAATTTGAAGCTTCCGAATGGGTTTGCGTCCAACATATCTCGTTGTTGCAATGTATCGAAATGCAAGTTCCAAGGGATGAAGTGTCACGACTGCCACGTATTCACGGATAGATTCATTCCTATTGCCTTCCGGGGACTGTTGCCACGGGTTGTTTGCGAGACTTTGACTGACTTATCTCATTTCTTTCGAGATATATGTTCTTCTACGATCTGGGTGAATAACATGGAAGTGCTTGAGAAGAACATTGTGGTGACGATTTGCAAGGTGGAGAAAATCTTCCCACCTTCGTTCCTTGATTCAATGGAGCATCTGCCTGTTCACTTGGCATATGAAGCTAAGATGGGTGGACCCGTGCAATATCGGTGGATGTATCCCTTCGAGAGGTAATCTTTAAATTATTACAGTTGTTTATTTACACTCAATGCGACACATGTTATCATTGATATTTCACCTAACTTGATTGGCTAAACTTCTAGGTTCATGTTTCATTTAAAGAAAAAAATTTGCAATAAGGTTCGGATTGAGGGCTCAATTGCGGAGGCTTACGTAATGGAAGAGCTTGTAAACTTTTGTAGTCAATATTTTGGGCCTAATGTTAATACAAGGTTAAATCAACTAGACCAAAATGACCCCGGATCAAGCACAAATTTAGAAAGGCAATTGTCAAAATTTAACCAGTCAGGTAGTCCGTTCGGCCGAACGTATACTCGATGGCTAACGGATGAAGAGTACAGTGTTGCAACAATATATGCCCTTCTAAATTGCGATAATGTTTCGGCATTTGTTGAGCAAGTTAATGTCTTAATTCACTTACATTGTTGTACATAATTGAAAGTGTATGATAAGCGAGTCAACTATATTGGTTTGCAGTGAGTTCGATGCGGAATCTTTAATCACTGATCCTGCTGGACTTGAATCTCCTTGGAAATCACAATTTGTACAGTGATTCAGAAGGCGTGTAAGTCCTTAACGAAATTTTATTATGTGTTATATACAATTATGTGGCCAATTAGTATACTGATTTATCCTTAATTTTTATCGTCATCTGCAATAAGTTCAGTCAATGGATAGACCAGTGGCCTTCTACTTGAAATTACTAGCTCAAGGCCCTAACAAACAAGCATCCTGTCATGGAGGCTATATCATCAACGGGTTTAGATTTAACATAAAAGATGATGACCGAACAAAACAAACCCAAAACAGTGGAGTCTTGGTCAACGGCGACTGTTATGCTGAGAATCGCATGGACTTTTATGGAGAGTTAGATGAGATTGTTGAGCTAACATTTCTGGGTTCCCAAAACCGCCTGGTAATGTTCAAGTGTACGTGGCTCGATGTCACATGCAGTAGAGGAATCCGTGTTAGCTCTCAAGGGATTGTAGATGTCAATGTCAAGTCAAGACTTGCATCAGATGAGCCTTTTGTGTTTGCTAGTCAAGCTGCACAAGTCTTTTACGCAGAGGACGTCGTAAATCCCAAATCTCATTGGTATACAGTTATCAAGTCCAAGAAATTACCCGTGATAAATGACAGTGAGCTAGACACCTTTTAAGCCGACCAACCACCTGTCTTGTTACCTGTTGAGGTCAACAACGAGGATGACGATCTTCATCTTCCAACAACACTTCATGTAGGAGAAGAAGTCGTAGATGATGATGCGGAAGACGTGGAAAGTGTTGGAGATGATGTGACTGAGTCTACTGATGAAGAGGATGAATTAGAAGATAAAGAGGACGACGAGTCCCACGAAAAAGAGGACGACGAGTCTAGTGATGAAGATGATGATGATTCCCAAATTGAAAATGATTGACTTGTAATGTTGTAACATCATGGAAAAAATGTAGTAACATTTTAGAACTTGGTTCATATTGATGTGTTTTTGCACCTCTGTTCATATATATAGTGCCGATGATGATTTTTGCCAAATTATTGTTTTTAATGTGTTATGTCTTTGCAATTTATCTATACGAAGTCAGATATGGATAGGATACGGGCTAATTGTGGCCAGGCTAGATGCAGAGCTGCTTCCTCCTCGGTGGGTCCCACCTCGTCATTGCCCACTTATGACAAGGCACAGAGTGCTCGCATACAGCAGATGGGGCCCCAGCCGTCGCCCCAGCCCCACGCAGATTCATCCCACACGGGTGATGATTCTCCTTCTTCCGTGGGTTCTACCTCAGGTATAGTTGATAACAGTGTTTAGTACATTTTCACTAGCCTTATATTTAAATTATATTTGAACTGTATTAATGTCTATGTTTTGTAGGATCTCGACGAGGCCGTGGCCCGACACGCGGGGTACGCATTGAACTATACTATACTATACTAATTTATTTATTTACTTCTTTGGCAGGATCCTGGAGAATCAGGCGAGGACGAAGATCGGCGTTCTTGTGAAGGGCCGATTCTTCGAGCCACGCTTGTACTGGAAGGACTGGGATGCCACTGCGAGGGAGTCCTTATGGGAGGAGTGGCCGGTACGTTGAAGTATTTTTTTCTGCGATAGTATTTGTTTAATTAGAATTTGTTTTCTAAATTAATTTGTGTTATTGAATGCCTTGCAGGAGGGGTTCACGTTTGACTCGCCTGATCAGCAGGCACTGGGGCGGCATGCCTTCTTTGCTTACATCGGCAAGAATTACCGCCAATGGCTCCACGAAGCACGAGACCCGGCGAAGAAGATGTTGCCCAAGGGTGCCCCGATGACGGAGATGAAGACATATCCCCCACATTGGATATCTCTGACTGTATGGGGAGAGATGATAGATCGGTGGGTTGCGGATCCAGGCTAGGACGCCAACAGTAAGAGCGAGGCCGAGAACAGACAGAACAGAGGTCCGACGGGGGGGGCGGGCGGGGGGAGGGGGAGGTGCCACACGACACTATCCGACACATGAATGCGGTCCAGAACCCAGATCTGGAGGAGGATGAGGTCATAGCTCTGATGTATAATCAGACGCACGTTCGGAAGAAAGACAAGGACGAGGTGCACCGGGCAGGCGACTATGTTTCGGATATTGCCCGGCAGATCGAGGTAATTAAATTTGTTTAAGTTGTTAATTTTTTGTCTTTCTATCCTTAATGTCTGTTGCGTTAATTAATGCCCTAACATATCTTTAAATCACTATTTTTGCAGGCCTCATATGAACAGCTTAGGGGGTCCGAGCAGTAGTCTGGATAGCCATCAGCGTCCACTAGTACGGGTGCAAGTACTAGGGCGTTGAAGTAATGGCTGGATATGTCGGAGGTCGTCAATCGGCCGAAAGGCCACACATGTAACCTGCCTAGCACGACTGCTTGTGCCATGATAAGATCGTCCCCACCCCCCGCTACCCCGCCAAAGACACCGGCTCATCGGCGTCCGTTGGACGAGGAAGAGATCCAGTGCATTGCTACGGTGGTGTTGGGGATGATCAGGGAGCAAGATCAACAGGGCACCCCTGCTGTACATCCCGAGCCAGCCCCGGATCAACAGGATCCAGATCCGAGACTCGGTAACTCCTGATGAGCCCTTTCTCGTGCCCGATCCCAGCTTGACCCCACACCCGGTACCAGCTTGCCATTTCTTTGATCAACACTATTCAAAAGTTGGCTAGTGAGAAGGAAGAGCTAGATGAAAAGGTTGAGTTTTTATCAATGAAAATACTTCTTTAAAAAATGATATGATTGCTTTTAAAAAGGAAAACTCTTATTTGTCTTCTGAAATCTAGTCTTTCAAATGTGTAAAAACCCCTGTAGAAAATAAGCTTTTAAAATCTTAATCGAAAAAATTTTCTTTTCAAAAAAGGAAATAAAAAAGGAGATTGAAGATCTGAACTTTACTCTTTCAAAATTTATACAAGGAAAAGAGAACTTGGATATAATTTTGGGAAGACATAGGTGTGTCTTTGAAAAGAGAGTCGTATTGACTATCATCCTTCTAAGAAGCAAAAGGATTACAAAAATTTGTAGCTTCCTGCTTACCATTCGCACTTTGTACAACTTGTACTAAGAAGGGGCATTTAGTGAAAAATTGTCCGCATAAAGTAGTTAGAAGTCAACAATCTTTTTTCGTCAATAATAGTAGAGTGAAACAAGTTTGGGTGCCAAAATCTCGTATGTCTAATCTTCCAGGACCCAAGAAAGTATGGGTACTTAAAGCATTAAAACCAGAATTTGTTGTAGGTACGCTTGAAATCAAAGCTGGATCCATACAAGTGTATCCTCGATAGTGGGTGCTCAAGGCACATGATAGGAGATCATTCACTTTTCACACACCTCACTCCAAAGGACGGTGGTATGGTTACCTTCGGAGACAATTCGAAAGGAAAAATCATAGGTAAAGGTAAAATTGGTAACTGTTCGATCTCTATTGATACTGTGTCTTTAGTTGATGGCTTGAAGTTTAATTTGATTAGCATGAGTCAACTAATCGATAGCAGACACTAAGTGTGTTTTGAAGGTGATAAATATCTGATTCGTCATGCCTCAAATGGAGGAACTTCGGTTGGTAAGCGAGACAACAACATCTATACTCTTTTATTTGATAGATTTGATTCTTCTAGAGAAATTTGCCTTTCTGTTCAACAAAATGATACTTGATTGTGGCATCATAGATTAGGTCATCTGCATATAGACTTAATCAAGAAATTTACTTTTGAAAGAACTTGTTAGTGGCTTACCAAAGTTGAAATTTGTCAAGGATAAGGTTTGTGATGCCTGTCAATATGGCAACCAATCAAAAACCTATTTTCATGCCAAAAAATTTCTTTCTACCTCCCGTCCTTTTCATCTCTTTCATTTAGATCTTTTTGGCCCTACAAGACATGCTAGCCTTGGTGGAAAATTTTATACCTTCGTCATTGTTGACGATTTTTTAACTCATAAGGATGAAGCCTTTGAAAAATTCATTAACCTCGTAAAGCTTCTAAAAAATGAGAAGGAGTTGATACTTGTAAAAATCCGAAATGATCATGGCAGCGAGTTTGAAAAATATTTTATTTCCATGGTGATGAGAATGGCATTGCTCACAAATTTTCTCCTCTACGGACTCCCAAGCAAAATGGGGTAGCAGAGAGAAAGAATCGTACCCTTCAAGAGATGGCTAGAACAACGCTGCACGAAAACTCTTTGCCAAAATTTTTTTGGGCCAAAGCCGTCAACATTTCTTGTTACGTTTTGAACAGGGTTCTCATTAGACCCATTCTTGACAAAACTCCTTACGAACTTTCTCTAATCGAAAACCAAAAATTGATTACTTCAAAGTTTTTGGTTGTAAATGTTTTATTTTAAATAATCGTGAAAAATTGGGTAAGTTCGATGCAAAATCTGACGAGGGTATCTTTCTTAGCTATTCCGTGAAACGTAGAGCATATAGAATTTATAATCGGACTCTTGCTATTGAAGAATCAATACATGTTGTTGTATTTGAGGAATTTAATGTTGAAAATCTAAGTAAGCATGCATATGACAACAGCAAGAGTTTCCCCCTTCCCCCTCAGCTTAAATAAACTAGATATTACAACAAACGAAGGAGGCAGTACAAATTCATTCGAAAAAGAAAATGATGAAACTCAATCTCTTCCTAAGAGCTGGAGATACTCCTTTAACCACCCAAAGGAAAAAGTAATTGGCAATGTTGAACGGGGGGTAACTATTAGATCTTCCGTAAATCTTTTCTGTGTCCATTTTGCTTTTCTTTCACAAATTGAGCCTAAAAATATTCATAAGGCTCTTAAAGATGATGGGTGGATCATTGGCATGCGAGAAGAATTGAATCAATTTGAAAGAAGCAATGTTTGGACTTTAGTCCCTCCTCCGGTTCAACAAAAGGTTATCGGCACCAAGTGGGTTTTTCGAAACAAACTTGATTAAGATGGTCATATTGTTCGAAACAAGGCTAGATTAGTAGCCCAAGGATATAATCAAGTTAAAGGGGTTGATTTTGACGAAACTTTTGTCTCTATTGCTCGACTTGAGGCTATCCGAATGCTCTTGGCATTTTCATGTTATATGATTTTCAAACCTTATCAAATGAATGTGAAAAGTGCCTTCTTGAATGGGGTCATTCAGGAGGAAGTTTTTGTTAAACAACCTCTTGGCTTTAAAAATGAAAAATACCCCAATCATGTTTTCAAATTCAAAAAAGCTCTGTGTGTTCTTAAACAAGCTCATCGAGCTTTGTATGATCGTCTCAGCAGCTTTCTCATTGATAATGGATTCTCTCGTGGGATAGTTGATTTGATACCACTCTCTTTACCAAATCTAGAAGTTTGCATATTCTTATTGCCCAAATATATTGTGATGATATCTTTTTTGGAGCCACCAATGACGACATGTGCCAAGAGTTTGCTGAGAATATGCGCACGAAATTCAAGATGAGTATGATGGGATAACTCACTTTCTTCCTCGCCCTTCAAATCAAGCAATCAAAAGAGAAGGAATCTTTATCAATCAATCGAAGTACACACGTGAGCTTTTAAAAAGGTTCAGTATGAATAATGCTAAATCTAGAGGTACTCCTATCTCTCCTTGCGTCAACCTTGTTTAAGATGAAAATGGTAAAGATGTCGATCACAAACTCTATCTTGGCATGATTGGTAGTTTGTTATATCTTACGGTTTCAAGGCCTGATATCATGTTTAGCATACATATATGTGCCCGTTTTCAAGCTTGCCCCAAAGAATCCCATCTTAGAGCAGTCAAATGCATATTTAAATACTTATCTGGGATTACAAATTTGGGACTTTGGTATCCACGAAGTTATTTTTTTGATCTAGTCGGGTTTTCTCATTCTGATTATGTTGGATGTCTAATTGATCGTAAAAGCACCAGTGGTACTTGTCAATTCCTTGGTGAATCACTTATGTCCTGACATAGTAAGAAACATGCATATGTGGCGAAGTCTACCGCCAAGGCAGAATATGTTAAAGCCAGTAGTTGTTGTGCTCAAGTTCTTTGGATGCGTCAAACTTTAAGGGACTTGGTATTTCCTTAAATAATATTTCTATCATGTGCGATAGTAGTAGTGCTATTGATATTAGTAAAAATCCTCTTCAACACTCTCACACGAAGCACATCGATATCTGTCACCACTTTCTTAGAGACAACATTCAGAAAGGATTGATAGACTCAAGGAAGTAGGTTCGGGAGAACAGTTTGCAGACATCTTTAGAAAAACCTTAGCTGAAGCTAATTTTTGCTCTCTCCGCCGCCACTTAGGAATGTGCGACCTCAGCTAGATGTCGTCTTATTTGTCTTTATCCTTGTTTTTTCCTCTCTTCGGTTTTTTTTTTTCACCCTCGACTGAACACTTTCTTTTGAATACAATAGCCGTTAACTCTCATTTTTTCCTGCTCCTTTCAATCGAACGAATGTGGATTTTATTCGAGTGAAATGTTTCAATTAAATATATCTTTGGATCGACCAAGTAGTCAATGTCAATCGAATGAAATCTAACCTTTCTGAATTTTCTAGTCGAAGGAAAAACCATTCCCTTCGAATGAACAATGGTTTCATTCGGATGAAACCTATCACTTGCATTGCCTTTTACCCTTTGAAATTTTCATTCGATCAAATTCCCTTTACTTCGAATGAAATGTCTTTGTCTATAAATACTCGCTTTCATTATTCACAGTTTACTTTTCACAGTTTTTAAGTTTTTTTCACAAAACTTTTTCATCTTTTCAACATCTTTCTCTCTGTCTCTTGTCTTCATCTGGCATAGACGGACCATCCACGCACCGACCAAGTTCCAGACATTGTCTTAGACTTCAAGAAGATACTGATAAAGAACCTGAAGTTATCCCAGTCCCCACTCATCACGGCACTCATTCCTCCTCTCAACCAACTGGTATTGCTGCACCTGCTCACTCAGTCGCTTCTGTCGATCCCTCCTCTTCAACCACTGTCCACAACACTCTAGGTACCAATGTTCTCTCCTCCTTTTAAGCCCCTCCATCCTCCTCTTTCTCCCTTACCTATCCACCACCCACCTATCCATACACCTCAACTAACGGCATCCATCATTTGTCTCATCATAACACAACCTGGTGTTACACCTTTTTTTGTCCGAATGGGGTGCACATCTCTCCTTACCATACCCACTGAATACTACCCCCATTTAGTTCAAAATTTTTATGCCAACATGTCATACAACTCAACCACTTCCACCACTTTCCATACTTTCATAAATGGTATGTCTATTCGCCTCACTGCCATTTCTCTAGCCCAAATTCTTGAGTTTACCAACCAATTGTCCCTTGTTGTGTATCTGGGAAATTCATGGGCTGCCGACGGACTATTTCCCCCCCCCTGAACAAATTCAAACATTATACAAAGACCCCACTCTCCCTGCTGCCAAAAAAACCTGTCTTTACCGAGCTTTTTCCTCTGCATCGTGTTTTGCACTTAATTCTGACATACAACCTTGTGGGCCGCACTGGCTCTTTCGCTACCTTTACCTATCTTGATATCATTCTCCTTATCCATTTCATTCGAGACTCGCCCTTAAATCTTACGGGTATTATGATGATGTAAATGGCTAACCACAAAGATAAGTAAATTGCCCGTCTTCCTTATGCCCTTCTTCTCTCTACAATTTTTAAATATTTCAACGTTCCCTTTTCCACATTTGTCTCCTAGTGTATCCCTATTTCCACCTCCTATTGCCTCAACCTCGCCACTTTTTGTCGCACTAACTTCATCGTTAGAACAGACCCCACAACACATTCCTTATCTTTTGAGAGGGCAACACCACCACAGTCACCCGTCCTTAGCACCTCATGCACCTACTTCCTCCTCGACACCAAGTCCCTCTTTGTCACCACCTCAATCCTCTGACCCTGGTCCTTCCATGCCACCACCTCAAATCTCCGACCCCGGTCCTTCTATGCCACCTTCGACATTTTCAGAGTCCACTAAATGATTTTTCAAACTTTAATTTTGATAAATTACTTAATTTTGATAGCTCTTCTCTCTCCAACAAGCTCTCTCATGTGTCTAACTCTATTCAAGTTCTACTCGAGTCACAAACTACGCTTGCCGCTGCCGTCACAGCCAACCAGACCGCTCTCCTACATCATCTGTCTACCCTCTAAAACTCCTCAAACCAACCTTTGTCAAACCAAATAGACCTTCACACACTTTTGAATGATATAGTCTCTAATGTTTCAAACCTTCTCCTTAACCACTCTTCGACTATGGACCGATTAACTCGCATGCAACCGGATCTTCAGTATCAGCATGAGGCTACTCTTCAAGCCAATCGTCGCCAAGTTGAATTATCATTATGCATCCTCATTGAGCATAATTAGTGTTTGGCGCATCAAATCTTTGACACATCTCATGGCTTTCAAGTTACTCGTCCTGACATTTTTCCATTCCATCATGGCAGAACCGAGGGCGAGCACTGGTTCTTTGATCCGAACATTCCTTATGCTCCACCAACGCCGTGGCACCTCGTGTGGTCAAAATTGTTGAAGTACATACTTCTGATCTTCCATCGTCTTCGTATCCTTCCTCTTCTACCCAGGGTGGATGCCATTGCCATCAGAATTTTTTTTTTAAAACCTTTTTGTTTTCTAACTTAGTTGCTTTCCCCGTTTTTTGAGTTGACAAAGGGGGAAAACAGTGTATAGTATTTATTGTACATGAACTATGAACTGATTTTTTTAGTGTTTTGGATATATTAAATAGTTCATGATCTTACTTTTAGTTGCTGTTAATTAATTTTTTCCCAGCTTTCTCTCGGGGGAGTATATTATAATATGTTAGATTAATGTATTGTCATCATAAAGAAAAGGGGAGATTATTGACTTCTAGGTCTAGATTCGTTATTTTGATGATTACAAGATTATTGTTAAGAAATTAATCTTACTATGCTATTAAGTATGATTTCATAATTATTCATTGCGTGAAAAAATCCTTGGACGAAGACTTTGGACTTAGACTAGATTTATTTCCATTCCTTGTAAAATCTTAAACTAAGCCTTCTTAAAGATCTACCAAAAAATCCAAAAGGACAAAACCAAAATGTTTTTGGCTGGAAACGATTTTCATTTGAAGTTTGCTCAAAACCTTCTATCAAATTCCTCAGAATCTTCATCACTAAAACTTAAAAGATTTCTGTTCGAAAAAAATCAATTTTCATTCGAAGGATACTCGTTTTGATCGAAGGAATCCATCAGTTCGCATATATCTGGTTTTAAACTTGTTTTCATTCGAAGGTAAAAGTTTTTATTAGAAGCCTATGTTTTCATTCGAAGCCTACGTTTTTATTCAGAGCAATATATGTTTTTCATTTGAAGCTTGTGTTTTCATTCGAAGCTATGTTTTTCATTTGAAACCTGGGTTTTCATTCGAAGCCTATGTTTTTATTCGAAGCTATGTCTTTCATTCGAAGCCTGTATTTCATTTGAAACTATATTTTTCATTCGAAGCCTATGTTTTCATTCGAAGCCTATGTTTCCATTCGACTAAATTCTTCAGTGGCTCTAAGTTCTTTTTGCTCTTCAATTTATTTCGAGTGAATCTTGCATTCATTCGACTGAATTCTTCAGAAGTGACATAACCCTTCTTGAATGAAATTCCTCCAAACAAATTTTAATATTCAGTCAAATTATTTCTTTTAAAATAATCTTTGTCTTATCCCTTTAAATGCTTTTCAACAGTCATATTCTCTCTAGTATAAAAGGGACCCTTAGAGAGTTTATTGCTAACTCTTCTCATCTCTGAAAAATCTCTCTTATTACACTAAAAACTCTCTCAACATATTTATACATCTTTATACAATCCTTTGAGTGAGTGTTCTTTATTTGAGATCTTGTCAAGCAAGCTTCTTGGTTAAGCTCTTTAAGATTTAGATCTTCCCACCTAAGTAAGCTTAGCTCATATGTCTTTATTGTAATATTTACTCTTTGAGGAGTGTGAATTTTATTTCAACTGTAATCTTCATTTCACTTGTAATAGTTGAAAACCTTGAAGAGGTTTAAGATTTGTACTAAGGTTTGAGCTAGCACCCAAAGCCAGCTGATTAGTGGAAGACTCAAGTAGATCTTCTTTGTGTGGAGTGCTCGGGGACTGGATGTATGCAGGTGGGGCCGAACCAGTATAAATCTTTGTGTCGATCTGTGATTGTTTTTATCTTAATTACTAGCTAAAATTTTAAATTTCTGTTTAAAGTTGTAAACACCTATTCACCCCCCCTCATCTCTCTCTATGTGTGTTAAGAAACCTACAAGGGTTGGGTGACTAAGACAATGAAGTGTCACAATCGCATTCTTTTTTTTAACAGTGTTGTGCCACCCCTTTTAGATGCTTGGCCCCATTTTTTTGGGAGAAAAAGCTCAATTACTCTCTTACTAACCATCCCAAGGGGATGATCGTCCAAACTACCTCGTGATGCATGTGGAAAAATCTACCTCCCAACCACTTTGAACTATTCACCACTTTAGTACAGTTTGTAGAAAGTGATACAAAAGAAAAGGAGAGGAAAAAAAGAATAAAATATAAGACAGCAGAGAAAAGGAGAGGAAAAAAAGAATAAAATATAAGGCAGCAGAGAAACAATAACATTGGACGACCTCATTTGACCCTTTAATTTCTTATGACATAGTCAAAACCATTAAATTGGCTTTATCTTAAGAGAATAGAGCAACCTCGACCAAAATGTACTTGTGGACATCCCTTTTTTGGAGTCATTATTAATTAATTAAATAAATGTTGGACTTTATAATTAATTAGAGTTTATTATTAAAGGTTAGGCCGGATAATAAATGTAACACCCCGAACCTACGGTTAAGTTTGTTCCTGTAAATTTGCTTTCTGTTTTAGTAGTAGTTCTTCCAAGTGATTATTTCAGGATATTTAACAACAATTATTATAAACGGTCTTGTTAAGGACCTTTAGCGACATTATATATATATATATATATATATATATATATATATATATATATATATATATATATATATATATAACGCCGACGCATAATTTTAGCGACGAACTATCTACCTTAGCATTCAGTATACTTTTAGCGACAATTAAATTTTTAATAGCGGTGTACTTATTAGCGACAATTTGTCCAACGGGGTGGCGTAACAAATCATTTATAATTTTTCCTAACGCATCATGTATCGTAAATATTTTATTATGAGACCATTTTTTTTTTATGATAAGTATTGAGTTAGAAGCTTTAGCAACAAATGAGGAGTAAGGTTATCTTTTCTTGTGAGACTAGGGTTTTATATATATACATATATATATACATATATTATGAATGCGCAGCCAACCAAAGCACCCTCTGGCCATCAACCACAGAGATAGATAGATCTTCAGTGAAGGGATCGAAGGGGACTTTTCGGCAAACTTCTTTCCGGTAAGCTTTTCTGTTTAACATTTTTCTTTAATTGTATATGGGAATGGCCTTAGTTCGCAAATTCGAAACAATTGTATAGAGTTTATATAATATATATATATATATATATACATAGCGTGAGATCATGGCTGTTTGTAGATTGATTTGTGGGTTTTCAAGGGGGCTGTAAGGGGTTGGATGTATGGGTGACAGCCTTAGGCAGTCATGGCAGAGAAATCGACGGAAGGAAGTAGCAGCCATGGCTGCCGTGAGAGACGGAAGTGGCTAGGCAGCCATGGGCTGCCATAGTGACATTTTTCGGTGCTTTGTGAGAGTGTGGGAAGCGGTGTAATGTGTATATGGCCCTGCGTATGTAAATTCTGTGAGAGTGTGCATGTGTGTGTTTGTAAGTATTGTGAGAGAGTAAAAGCAGGCTGCCATGGGTGTAGTGTGTTGTGAGTTTGTGAAAATGGAAATGGGTGTGGGAGGTGTAATACCCCGGCTTTTGGGTACTTGTGTAAAGAACAATTAAAAATTATTATGATTTTGGATTGAGTATTGGACCTTAGATAAATTATTTGGAGTCCTTTTAGAGAAGAAATTAATATTTAGTAGTATTACTGGCTAATGTGATTGGATTAGGAAAAAGAAAAAAAAAAGATTTCGACTTGGATTAGGATTTCAAGTCATATTGTGATTAAATTAGTAATGAGATCTATTAGTTGTATAATAATTGCACTAGGAATAAGGATTTTAGTTGTGTTATAATTACACTAGAAATTGAGACTTCAAGTTATATTAGAATTAGATTAGCAAACTATATAAGGAAGAAGAAGACATAAGAGTCTTCATATTTTTTTGAGACAAATGAGAGAAAAGAGAAAAGAGTCAAGTGCATTCTTTTGGGTATTCAAGCAAAGAGGTGATGATTGATCTAAGATAAAGAGTCGGGTGCATTCTTTTAAGTATTCAAGCAAAAATGCGGTGATTGATCCAAGATAGAGAGGAGATTCTTGACATGATATTGTTACTTTGAAGTAAAGATCTAAGATAAAGAGGAGATTTTCGACATGATATTCGTTACTTTGAGGTAAGGGTTCTTATGCCGTCTTTCCGTGTTGTACACGAGATCTATGTGCTATGCTTTGATTCTCAAAAATATATTTGTCTTCGAGGTAATCTTTTTATCATCACGTTTTTTGTAACGTTACCAATAATCTTATTTTACTGTCTTGTAATTTGCATTCAAGATGGTTCCTATGTGATTTATAAAAATAAGTGTTCATTCTATCGTAAAAAGTCGTTTGCGATTACTTTGTGCTCCTAGTTCTCTGTTCACGGTCAAAAAGTTACTTTCAAATATATTAGTCTCACATGTCTCTTTTCTATTGGTCCTTGGCTTTTTTTTTTTTTAATGACCAGTACGCTAGCCAGATTTGGGTTCAAATGTGTACCCTCTGACTTCTTTTCGCCACGTGTCACCTTTTAGGTGGTCCTTTTTCTTTTTTCGATTTTTGTGCCCTTTAGTTTTCCATCCAAAACTTCTTTTGACGATATCTCATTCATCTGATCTCCGATTCAACTGATTTTTGTTTCTTTGAATTCGTATTTTCGTTCTCTTCGATTTAAGTTTACAATGACTATTTTTGAACTTCGAATGAATATTCGCTATATTTATCAAATTACTTTGTGGGTGATATTTGTGTTTGAAAGTCACTTTTGATTATCGTGACTTATATGTTACACGTCGGTTGCGATATTCGACATGGTATAACCATGATTTGTGATGTTTAATAATAAGCAATTGTGTATGTGACACCCACAAGATTTTGGTAAATATATTTTGATATTCGACTTATTGGTTATGTAACCCTTTTTTGGGTTGATTTGTCATTCGTGTTTGAATCGGTATTCGATTTATTGGTTATTTAACCTCATTTTTGGTCGCTTCTGTTATTCGCTTGTGAAATTGATTGAGTTATCTAAATTCCTATTTATTGGCTCTATTTGATAACTCTAGTTTCGTATTCGTTTTTGGCCCTCTGTGTGTAAGATCTTTTACTCGGCAATTCGTGCTCACCCCCTTTGTTTTTCGTTTCCTTCCCCTTCCAGGCCAAAAGTAGCACGAAGGGAGAGATATTAGTGCAGCGGTGAGAATTGCTTTAGTTTCTGATATTGAGAATAGAGCTTATGATTTCTTTAGACGAAATATTGGTTAGTTGATTTATATTCTTTTGGATTCAGATATTTAGTCTAAGAGACTTGTAATAAAGTTTTGAAGTATTTTGGAATTAAGTTTTTGAAGGGATTGTATATAAGTGTTGGATTATTTTTGGAGTTAAATATTTGAGATTTAGATAATTGTGTTTGTGGTATCTTAGATGCTCTGCTCTGCCTTTATAATAGTTATGTCATTGATGTGTGGATTTTGGTTTAAGAACGTGTTCGGACCCTCGGGTTCGGGGCGTTACAGAAGGTGTATACATGACACTGAGAGTATGTGTGTTTGTCTTTGTTCGTATGTGTGTTGTGTGCAAGAAAGGGAGGCTGCCATGGGTGTAGCGTCTTATGGGTTTGTGAAATGGAAATGGGTGCAGGGAGGTGTGTGTGATTGTGAGAAGAAAAGAGAAGGGTTGTGTAGCAGGTATGTGAGTGTATGTCTAGTGTGTGAGATAATGTGTGTGTGCGTGTGTGTGCAGAAGGTGTGCGTGAGTGTGAGGCAGGCAAGGAGACAGTACTTGGCCTGCATATGTGTGTGTGTGTTTAGGTAGTGTAGGTATATATCTAGTGTGTACATGTGTGTATTAAAGGAGTGAAGTGGGTGTGCAGTGAAGGAGAGTGATGTGCATGGTCTGCTAAGTATGCGTGGGTGTATAAGAGTTAGCACAGTAGGGAAGGAAGAAGAAGGTGGTTAAACAGTGCTGGGTTTATGCAGTGGAGTGGTACAACTGTGAAACTGTGCTTGCACAGTTGGACCATGTGGCTGTTAGGTATTGTACAAGTATTAAAAAATGCTAAAACTTTACAGGAAGGATCTTAGAAAAATAATAGAATTACTGGCAAATTTTCATAATTTTCTGATATTGTTTGATATTTTTAATGTTTTCTGCAAATTCAATTTTTCTAAAATCTATTTGGAGTTTTTAAAATCCTTATTTAATTTTGTAAAAATTTGAGTAGTGTTTTTATAGTACAAATAAGACTCAGTTTCAGTTTCATAATTTTTAGAGTTTATTTGGTACTATTATCCGTATCGCATTTGAGTTAGATAAACGGATGATTTTAAAATAGTTTTGATACTTTTTAATTTTCAATTTTAAATTTTGTATTATCCTTGTATATTGTGAAGTTATTATAAAGATAATGAGTCTTTATTTACAGCTAGAAGCAATTATGGAAATTTAATGGTTTTTAGTGTATTTAAAGAAATTATTTTTAATTTAAAAATAATCAAAAAATTTATTTTCATTCAATATACTGTATTAACCTATAAATAATGCTTAATGAACGTTAATAATATTTTTGAAATATTTCTGAGTCTCGAGGAGTGTGATGAACTTCGGGGTAGGATGGCCGTGTGTGAAATCGCTCCGAATTTTGTCATTTTCGGGTTGAGGAATGAATGCGATGTGGATAGTTATATTAGGTTTATAATATAGTAGCATGGATAGTGTTCTTGTAAATGACTTTGTCAACCTAGGTTAACTCCGAGGAATTTATCAAGAGCGTTTTTAGCTTCAGCACTTGGATCGAGGTAAGGAATTTGTTCCGAAACCCTAGTTCATCTATTTGACATCGTGAACATTCTTTCTAAATCGTTATTGATGCTTTCATTGGACTCAGTTATAATTGTGATGAAATTGTATCGATTGCCATTAATACCCTGTTTTGAGCCTTATATGTTAATTGGAAATTCCTATTTGATGCTACATATATATTTCTCGTTGTGCATCGAATTAATCATTGCATCATCGATTATTGCACTCTGCATATTGACATGAGTTAGTGTATTGAGAAGTTATAAGGATGGTCTGTATCGGGGGTGATATAAGGATGGTCTGTTATTGTCAGGAGATGATAGTACTTTAATGGACTAGCTACTGTACATATGCATATGTAACCCCAGTGTTATTGAGCATCGCCTTTGTGGTTTTGCTAAGTAATTACCCTGCACTGCCTGTGTGGCTTTGCAATTGCTCATGTTTAATAACATCTCTGATTGTTTGTATCGTATCTGAAAGTCATATCGATATTTGATTGAACAATTTATGATCGTCTTAAAACTCTTGGAAAACCATCATCGATTTGCATCTGTGAATTAAAGTATCATTGAATTGTATCTATGAATTATTTTATAACTTCTTCGTTTGAGCGATCTTACTGAGCTCTCAAAAGCTCACTCCCGTTTGACTTCCTTTCCGCAGGTGATAATCAACCATAGATCGCATTGGATGTGGATTAGATCTTAGCCGAGTGAAAAAGAGAGATATTAAGTTTTTAAATGATTATTATCATTTTAAAAAAAGAATTAGTCTTAGATTGATGTATCATTTACGATTGTTTATTGAGAGTATGATTATTGGTTTAATTAAAGGTTTAGCTGCTCTGATGATGGTTGTCAATGTTAACTTTGAGGTATTATTGTTTTAATGTAAATGATCGAGTGAATGTCAACGTTCCGAAAATTTCGGGATGTTACAATATATATTCTAATTAATTTAGCCAAGTCTAAAAGTCCAGTCTAGTAGTCTTGGTGTAGTCCAGTTATCTAATCCAGTCTAGCAATCCAATCTAGGTGTCTAGTCTGTTACTGGGCTCAGTCCAGTCCAACTGTGTTAGTCCAATCCATGTCTACATATTGATTCGTCTAGATGATTTAAGGATTTCTTTGTGATGTATCATCGATGCAAGAGATTAAATATATCGTTTTATGATTTATGAAGACAATTTCCCAATCTGGTACATCTTATCTGCAAAATTAGAGATAGCGACCGAATTGGAGTTAGATTATGCCTAGAAATTAAAAATATATATATAAAAAATTATGGGATGAATCGGCCGGTTTTCAACAAAAAGGTCGGTTGTCAATTTGTGATTTTTATCAGATATTATGTCTTATCATCATATTGCATATTAATGTTGGCCATCTTTATCATTTTTAGCATCCCAGACCACTGTAAATAGGGCCCTTGGCCTACATTTTTAAGGATCGAAACTTCTTCTCCCAAGATCTTTTTGTATCATTTCTCCTGGAAGTGATATATCATCTCTTAAGAGAACTTAGCCTTTCATAATTCACTCAGAAAGGTATTTTTATTTTCTTTTCTCGTGGATCCTTTGCAAAGCATTCCAGATTCGTCTAGACAAGCAAACTCCCGAGGTATTTTTAATAGTTTTCTAGTGTAATAGTCTAGATTTAATTCCCTTCCCCGCGATCACATTTTATATCTGGCATAAAAATAATAAAAGGAGTCATTTTCATTTCTTAGTTTAAGTCAAAGACCGAAGTGTAACTTACCTCTCGTAGGACCAGAGTCGAACTACGATGGTTTTGATTCCGGTTAGTCGGACCAGATACGTAGGTCATTCGACCCCCAAAGTTGAGTTCAAGCCAACAATCTATAAATAAACTTAGGTTAGTTTTCTGCATGTTGATGTGTTATGTGTTGAAAAGGCCAAGAAACAATAGAATTGAAGTAGAGACTGAAATGGTATGACGGGTGTCTAGCACCTTCTGGCCATATAACTCAGTGCCCGAACCCATTTCCCTGTTTTCAATATACTAGTAGTCTTTCGGACATTTTTAAAATCATTTTTGGGTTTATTATTTTCCTTTATTTTAATTAAATAAGATGACGACTCCCTAAAATTTTCCTTTAGGGAGATTTTTTCAAGGCGGTTCGCTACAGTACTAATAACTTAGTCATGTTTTACCCCTCTTCAATCTCAGCTCGAACTTCGTCGTTACCTTCGCTACTTATCCCCTTGAGGTCGTGTGTTCTTGAATGTAATGAGACCTATCATTCATAGGCATAAGCATAGCGCTCTCGCCATGTCATTAGAAAGGACCCTCAACATTGGGCTATTGATGATGATTAGTAGTGGGGATAGCGGTATTGGTCTTAGCGGCAGTGGTGTTGATTTTGGAGTTTGATTGAATTCCTATGGTGATGGTAGTAGGGGTATTTTGGTTTTTCAAAGGATTTTAACGCTAAAAATTGATAAGGACACACAGAAGGGGTGTGTATCCGCAGATCAGAACACGAAGAGATCTTAGTGTGATCTTTTAAAAGGGAGGGAACTGAGTAGGGGTGGCAATTGCAACCCGCAATCGAACTACCCCTGCCCCCAGCCCAAAGATGAAAGAGGAACTCAAGCAGACGAAGCCACAACCTTCAAACTTACATGGGCTCGCCTGCTCATGCCAACAAAGGAACAAACCAATTTAACAAAGGACATTGAGAGAGAAAATTTTACTGTTAACACACGCGTGCGACCGTCCTCGAAAGGGTAAGGAAAGAAGCATATGACGGTGAATAAATCTGAGCCAAAGTAAGAGTGAAACCAACAAAAATATACCCACACTCAGAAACGGAATTACAGACATCACATGGCAGAAATTGGTAGGGCAGAAGTCGATATGACAGCAGTCAGTCGGGTCAGATGCATGCAATGTCTCACCTACCTGGAAGTAATGCCGCTGATTGTTGACTAGTAGAAAGGAAAATTTGTGACAGAGCAAGGTGACAAGATGAGATTCTGAAGCAGGACCAGCGGGGGTACTAGTTGGGGCCCGTGGTCCTTCCGATGTAATTGAACATTATGAGCAGTAACTACGACTAGCATCTCCGACTGTGTGCGCACCCACCAACCAGTGCACAGGTGGCAATTACAATCAACTAAAGAGACAAAAGAAAGTATTTTTCAAGGTCACTACGATGTAGGGACGGAGAGGATTGGCTTCACGTGACATTATTTTTTTCAGTCACAACTGAAGCGAATGGTTGAGGGCTCCTACTCCTTGCAAGAGAACTAGAGAAGGAGATGCAAAGGTGGTTTTGTGTGTACCCACGAAACGGTAAGAGGCCCTTTGCTCTGTCCACTTCTTCGTCATAAATGATTAGGTAGATCACAAGAAATACAGCCTGTTTGAAAAGCACTTGGGCGTGGATCGGGACAAATACAAGTCTGCGTGGGCATGATAGAACACTTTAAGGTCCCCCTCACGTTGTCGTGGTCTCCCAAATGATGGCAACACTCTTTTGGGTGGCAGTGTAGCTTGCTTGGATGGCTGCATTCGAACATCTTACGTGAAGAATGAAAAAACGTGTCCTTCTGCATTAATAAGCTCATTTTTGCCTCTCTTTTCAGCTATTTTTGCAATGTTTTTGGTTCCTAAGTGTCAAAAGAAGATAATGCAACCAAAGCGACAGACACGATGTAAAAGTAATCCGGCAAGCCCGTTGTTCCGGTTGTAAACCGCGCATGTGAGCTTAGTTGACAAGTTTCATGCTGTCCCAAGGAATGAAAGAACGATTCTCCGAGATATGAAAGGTAATGCGTTTCAGCAGCATGCATACTAACTGCAGCTGACCCGCTTTGCCTGGTTGTCGGTCGAAGACTATCTTGAAGTAGTACTCGAAGTCGAGTCGGCCCATATTATAAATCAAACTAGTGCTTGATGGTGCACTGCGTGTCACGATGAAAATCGTGTATAGTGATAATTATTAGTCGCTAAATATTTTTAGTGACTTTTCTTCTAACATTTTCAGGGACAATTATTAACAGCACTTTTTTAGCGTCACTAAATAAAAGCCACTAGAAATATTTAGAAACGATTAATTGTCGCTTTATAGAGAGTAGGAGGAAGATTCTGCCAACCGAGGTAATAGTCAATTTTTTCCTATTTTTGAAAATCGTGTTGTGTAAATATGATCTGCATTAAAGTACCTACAACAAAGGACTAGAGTGGTTAATATTAGAGTTTAACAAAGGATTTAGTGCAAATGTCACCGGCCGACAATTAAAATAATCTATGCATGTCATTGAAACATCTACATAAAGTTTTTAAAAAAAAAAACAAAGAAAAATAACGTATGTAGACATCGATTTTGACATGTACGGAAAAGTCACCTTACTTTTGCGAACATGGATTTAGGATTTGTAAACATATGCGACTTTTTGAGAAATTCAGAAACAAAAATTAAAGAAAAAAAATTAGTATCCAAATAATGACACAAAAAATTGCGAATATTTTTTTTTTATAATAATCTAGTTAGACTCAATAAAAATGTGATTCAAATCAAAGGTTAAGTAAGAATTCAACAGAAATTTCATCTGCTTATTTTTTACTGTACGCATGCTATTGAAAGCTACCCATAAGGGTAGCTATCAAATAATTAAGAGAAGAATGTTTCACTCATCATACAAAGTTCCATACGTATTCATTTAATATTTCTGCCTTATGCGTTTAAAGTTCACCTGTACACTGGGCGCAGCATCGCTGTCCAATCAGTTATTGCTAGTAATAATAATAAGAAGAAGAAGAATACAAAAGCCATTATTGGTGTGGTGATGATGAACCGGATGAAGTCTCATTAAGCCGGTTGAATTGAACCGTGACAGATAAGGAAAATGCACGGATGTAGGTGGGCCCAGCTCAGATCTCTTCAGTATCCCCCCTTATCATGCGTTGAATAGTCGGGGTCAAAGCCACGTTACCATGCGTTGGATAGTCAGGTCAGTTCCCGGCGTTGCCTGCGTCGATAGATTTAGATCTCCTGCTGTAATCATGCTGTCCAAATTGCTGTGAGAAAGAGAGAGAGAGAGAGAGGGAGGAGAGGGAGTAACCATGAGGACAACACCACTGTTGTGACTCATGGTTACAATGTGGGCACCGGCCACATTTACATCTTACTTGTGTTGCATGTTTTAGATAACTTATGCTAAATGTAGATCTCATACTTCTGCCATCTTTGATTATGTGCATTATTTGAGTAGTTAAAGTGGCTAAAAAAAATTAACCGGAGAGTTGACTTGGTGATCAAAGGGGTTACTTCCTTCATTAACTTCGGAGCTTAAGATCGACCACAGTGGACATATAATTTCAATTAAGCACATATGAATATGAAGATACCCTAATTTCAATTAAGCACATATGAATATGAAGATACCCATTATTGTCCAAACAAAACAAGTATCGAAGAAAATTGATAAGATAAATGACTATCTATATTAAGTTCTTGTACAACTTTAATATGCAATGGGCTCTTGATACTAATGAAATTTTTCTTGGGATCTTTGTTTTTTTTATGAATGGCCCTTTTAATTAAATCTTTCGTGCCGAAAGTGGAATGTCGGCGGTGGAATATGGGCTGCACATATTAATGTGCAAAACTTCTTCTTTTGTACAAGTTATAACATTTACCAAACTCCTCAGACATTTAATGTTTTAAATTTATCCCTAAGTTATACACACGTTTAGGTTTGAATTTGACCACAACCACAATTGTCCCTGATCTTAGAGATTGATCCCTCATCAAAACGAAATTTGCAAGTGCTTCCTTGTGTCTTGTGTATGGATGTGAAAGTTTAACGTATGTTAGCATTTCTTCCTTTATAAATGACTTTATTTTTGCATTTTGTATGTGATTATAATGGGAACCGCTTATGCATCAATTTACGGTCAAAAAGTAGGACACATGATAATCATATGGACCACAAGCAAAGATTAAAATATTTCAACTATAAATTATGTACCTGTTTTTCTCAAGCAAAATTATATAAGCATTGATTATACTTTGCGATCACTTGGATATTAAATACTCCCTATGTTCACATAATTTGATCAATTTTTCTTTTTAGGTCGTCCCAAAAAAATTACTCATTTCCAAACTAAGAAAGATTCTGTAAGTACTTTTACATAATTATCCATTTTTAAACTTTTTTCTATTCTATTTCATTGAGTTAATGTAAATTATGTGCAAGAACACGAGTAGAGATTCGGAGCTTGAGTTCGGCTCCTATATTTAAACGAGTTGAACAAGCCGAGCTCGAATTTTAAGGACACGCACTCGATCGAGCCAAGTTCGAACAATTTGTTTTTCTTCTTAACAAACTCGAGCAGAGTTTGAACAACACCAAATCTTATGCTAACCAAGTTCGAGCACTATGTTCGGCTTGTACTCTGTTTGTATACACTCCCAATCCCTCCCAATCCCAGGACCGCGCTCACCAAAATTCTGGTCGACTCAACCAGGTCCGACCTTCCGATGATATCTGCCCTTGATCACAACCACGTATTTCACCTACTAATAGACTATTCCAGCTTATCTTCTACATTTCTCAACCACGCCTTTCTTTTCTTTCGAAGGGTTGAGAGAGTAACACTAAGCTCTCAATGAAGCCAGTAAAAAATCCCATTTAACCAAATGGGCTTTGTCATCCATATGGGCTAAGCATCCAAATGGGCTCACAACATTATTTAGGGCCATCATTCATATAGGACGAAACGAAAGTTCCCACTCCTGACTATTGAGAGATTCACTTTACGCGTTGCACATGTTTCATGCTTCTCCTTGGGTAGGGTTTAGTCAATATATTCGAATTATTGAGTTTAAACGCATCACGAATCTAATGATAGCTAACATAAGGGTGCATTGATTATTCGCTTGCTGCTGCCATTGCTTTCATTCATACTTTTTTCTAGGCTTTGTCTCATGATTTTTTAGACATCTACTTGGTTACTAATGATTTATCTTTGATGGCACAGTTGTCGAGGAAGACTGGCCTCTCTACAATGAGTTCCCCTGCACTTTTTGATTTGTTTTACAGGATGGAGGGTGTACAGTGTTGCTCCATCAGCAGGGGGAGTAAGGTGCTTTTGGCCTATGCTCGAAGACTAGCTGTTTTGCAGGACGGTGCTATCTGCCGGTCTCTACCGACTGGGCTGCAGCCTCGGATCAGGCTATTTTGCACTCTCGAGCAGAGGTGTCACTTTTTCAGCCTCCATAGATGTGTATACTGGGCGGGGGCTCTCCCTAGGGCTTGGGTAGTGTCTACTATCTTGCATAGCTGGCCTGTATAGGTGTCTTGTGTTTGTGCTAGTTGTTTTTCTTTTGTTGTATGACGATCCTTGTACCTCAGTTTCTTATCAAGGGTAGGGTTCTTACCCCTTTTCAAAAAAACAGCAGGGTGCATTTTCAAGAAAGGAAACTTAAATTCTTGCGAAGATGTACGACACTCTCACCATCACGAAACAACAATAACTCTCTTGCTTCATCTCGAACTCTTCGTAAAATCTTTTCGTCCACAATGGTTTCGTGCAAGTTTCCGTCGCTGGGACATATTCTGCCTTAGTAGTAGAAAGTGTTACTCATTTCTGCAACCTAAATTGCATGACAATGCTTTGTCTATGCATTGGACTTGGGCAGATTTATATCTTCGGCCAATCTGAGTTCATCAAGCCTTCTATTACATGCATCCAATTATCAAATAAAGGCTTCATTTAAAACATAATGGCATAATATGGAATCCTCTTTACTATTATTTGCAGTTTATTATTATCATTATTATTATGAATTTTTAATAAATATTTTAACAGTTATTGCTTATTGTATGTAACGTACGGAGTCAAAATTAATGTGTCCCTCAAAGAAGGAACCTTATATACCTTCATTACTTTACTTCTAATCAGTCAAAATTAATGTGTCCCAATTTGAAAAAACCAGTGGCAATTGTTGACTAGTGATATTTGCGTAGGCCCGTTGCCACTGTCCACAAGAAAGAAAACACCATTATTACTAGTTGACTAATTTACCCGCTTTTGACCGTCGTGTTTGAAATTTGGGCAATGGAAAGTATATACTCGTTTGATATTATTATATTGTTTGTCCTTCAATCTTTGTAAATATATAAGATATTTTTAGTATATGTAAATATTAACTTTACTTATGATTCTTACCGGACTTGATTTATAAAACAATTTTACTCTTGACATTTTTACCTACTTACACTTTGATATAGCTACAAATCAACCACCAATCACTGTTCGACACCTAAAACGACATCTGGAATTTCAAGTCAATCCTAGTCAAAATCAAGATTGCTAATCCCTTTATTCAGGAATTAGGGTTTCAAAAAAAATCTAACTTGATTTTCACTGATAAGGGGCAAAGTCCAGCCGTCACTCCTAATTCTATTACAATCCTCGCACCTATGCCTACATAAAGAAAATCCTACTAGGTATGTAGAGACTACTCACACATATAGTCTTTCTAGCTTATTCCATAGTTTGACTTAGGCCAATAGAGCTTATGCGTCGGAACCTACCTGGCAGTCACTCTTTTTATGTCTTGTAGGTCATTATTCCAAAATGTGTTTCCTATTCAATTTTCTAATAGCAACACACTTTATTTGCTCATTAAAAACAACAAGTGTTACTAAAACGTATAAAGAAATAAGAAGATACAAATTTCAACCCATTATCGACACTCTCATTCATCACTACAAGATAGTAAGTATGGCTAAAATATATATATATAAATAAAAATAAGACAAAACATATAAGGGGGTGACAATTATATTTTCTAACTTTCACCCAAAAAAGCAAGCTAGAAATAGGAAATATGAATTTTGGTCTCAAATCCCTACTTTACATTCTTGGCACTCAGGTCACCATAAAAATCACAAAGGTTAATGTCATTGGAGCATATTCCAGTGAAGACAAGACTTTTGTAGAAGACGAAAATGAGCCGGTGAAGATACTCTTTTCCCGTTGATCGGTAGGATGTCCTTATTCTTAAATCGCTTGAATGCGAGGACCAGCACAGTAAAATATTCAGACTACAACAAACTAAGTTGGTATTGCATGTGTCACTTTGAACTTTAGTGTTTTCACGTTTCCCGAAGACAGAAAGATAACATAATAACTTGCCAACTACCAGGACATATAGACCTAAGACCACTCTAGAGGCAAAAAAGAAAAGGTTCCAATTATAATAATGGCCAGACATCGTATCCCCACTGTCTGTATCTTCAAACTCATTTTAGATTTTGTGTAGGGTCTTGATGCTTTCTCGAGTAAGTACGCATTAACTTCTCATTTTATCACCATAAGTGGACGTCGCTATGTGGAGAGTGTAGCATAGTTGGGATGTTGGTAGGTCTTAGGAGAGGGGTAGTGTCATGTAAGATTTGCTATCAGTTTTTTAGTTTACGTTTTGTGTACGTTGTAGTGGTTCTACATAATGGAGGGATAAGATGCTGGTTGTGTTTTGGTGGCACGGGAAGGGGTGCTGATCGTGCATAAAAAGGCAAAACTACCATATAGAAAGCTCGGTAGTTGTAGTTATGGTACTAAATCTCTAGTCATTGTGACGACTTACTTGATGGGACAAATATTATCTTTTTTCTTCAGTATCCGCAACTTGAATGAAGTAACTAAAAAGATGAAACTAGAAGATAATGCAATGTTAAAGGACCAATAATGCAAGAAGTAATGGAGGGACTGGTTAAGTGACGCATTAATAGTTCAAGGATCGCAAAAAAGTTTCTACTTCTCAAGGAATGAGACCTGCAGTGGGGGGCATAGATGACCAAATTTAGGCAAAAACAAGAACAATGATTGATTTGACGAACGATTTTAAGATAAAGGACAATAAATATTAAAGAGCTAATATAAGTCATTTATAGGGAGCTGATCTATATCTACCGCTAGATTTACCTAGCTCTTCGTCTAACCACTACCAAGAGTAGCGGTTAAGCTGGCCCCCTTTATTTTCCTGGGAATCAGCTGGATTCGAGCCGTCTGTCGGTTTGTGAGCCCTTAAAATATATCAAATCTGAGTCGTCTAGAATCTCTTGTGGACGGTCAGATCACCGATGTGGATAGACCCGAGTGAAAATATTAGTTGAAGGACTACGCAGAGATATTCGTCCATTCGTAATTGGTGATGAAATGTAGCATGTGAAGAAGCTAGTCATTGCTTGGTTGCTAGAAGCTTAATGGCTGGGCCAAATATCTATGCTCACCATGTGATGCATGTTGTAAATAACATATGGTTGATGCAGATCTGCGAATAAGAAACAATTTCCACCAAGGTTTTGGTTTTGGCCGTCTTGTGCACGTTATAAATGGAGTACTGGTGGATCCAGATCTCACATTGCCTAATAACCACATAGCAAAGGATAATACTTATTATTTAGGGTAAATTACACTAAACCCCCTGACGTTTACACCCGTGTCTCACAAAGGACCCTAAGGTTCCAATTTCAACAACTAACACCCCAACTTTGCATTTTCGATCCAATTGGACCCAAAATTGACTTTCCGTTACAAGAGCTGTGGATGGCCGTCGCTATGTGCACCTCACGTGATATTTTTTAGGGGCAAATTTGTCAAATCTTAATGTAGTTAAACAAACACTTAAGCTACAAAGGAGAAAACACCTACAGAGCCATGCTGTTTCGACCTCAGTAATTTGCAGCACGTAAACGATGGCGATAAACCTGCAGCTGCCCGCCACCATCACCGCCCCCTCCTCCTCCTCCGCCAACAACCTCTTCGCAGCTGTGGACATGGGCACCAACTCCTTCAAGCTCCTCATTGTTCACGCTGACCCTGCCACCGGCCACTTCCTTGCCCTCGACCGGCTCAAGTCCCCCGTCCTCCTCGGTCGCGACTCCCCCTCCGCCTCCATCTGCGCCCCCTCCCAGCTCCGCGCCGCCGAGGCCCTCCGCCACTTCTAGCAAATCCTCCACCTCCGACGTGTCCCCCCCTCCCACTCCCGCTTCGTCGCCACCTCCGCCGTCCGCGAGGCCTCCAACCAGTCGTCCTCCTTCCTTCGCCATATTTTCGAAACCCTAGGCCTCCAAATCGACGTTTTATACGGTCAAGAAGAGGCCCGACTTATCTACCTAGGTNTCCTTCAGATCCATCCGGTTCACGACAATAACGTGCTTACAATTGACATTGGTGGTGGATCAGCGCCCGAAGCAGTCTGTTGTAGTTAGAAGCTTTGACGAGCAGTGCCCGAAATGGAGTTAGCCAACAACTAGAACTTCTCCAACGGCTACCAGAAAAAGACTTTCAACCATGGATTAAATAAATGCACTTCCAGGATTTTCATTCTCGGTAAGAGGCAGCGTTTCTGATTCGCATTCCTGACTTTCATCATATTGAAGTTGATCAGGTAAGAAAAGCTTTGGAACAGACTCTTCAAGCTTATTGTTGTATGGCGACGAGCCAAAAGATCTTCTATAAGAACTAGTTCTTAAGGAAATAAATAGATAAGATCGAAAGGATCTTCCTTTTAATCTTTCTTGTATGGGGTGATTCTTGTAGCTCTTTTCCTATTTCTCCTTTTGTTCTTAGTAATAATCTTTGAAATAAGATGGTCATCTTTAATTTCTAATGGTTAGTTCATGCGTCTTGTTTCTTACTCAAAAGTTACTTGGAGAAAAGCAATCAATTCTGGAAGTGGAGGACAGGGGAGCAGTTAGCTTCACGCCTGTGACTATTTGCATATCAACCACCATGGCTACTGGAACAGCCACTAATGTGAGCAGTGCTCACTGCCGTGACAATCATCATAGCCGATAAGCGCTGGTTACACATCTGTGGCCATTTACCGGCTAGAACCACGCATGGAAATACTCAGGCCCGTTGAACGGTCCCTTGCCCACATCACCCACAGGTGGCCCTACTGTGCAAGAGTCCACCAGCCAAAGGAGACACCACTATAAGCTCAGTAGAGAAGTGCGTGGTGACTTTCCTTGCTCCTAGGTGGTGGCTTTTCACCTTATATTGGGCCATAGTATCCACCTTTCTCCATGGTTATTCTCTCAGTGAGGACTTCAGTAAGTCAAGACTTCCACAACCATAGTTTTCCCCTTCCTCAGTTCGGTCATTTGACAAAAAGCTTGCTCCGTGCATGGTTCGTGAAGTACACTTAGCACAAACAGGCCTAGTATTCATGCACTTCACGTATGCTGTATGCTTGCATTGTAAGCAGTAAATAGTATATGTGTGTTTGTGTGTGTGAGAGAGGGAGAGAGGGAAGGAGGGAGGGAGAGAGGGAAGGAGGGAGAGAGAGAGAGAGACTGTGGGGTAGTATATGTGTGTGTGTGTGTGTGTGTGTGTGTGTGTGTGTGCAGAGGAGAGAGTGTGGCGGGAACAATAACCCCCATTTCCCTCCAAATGCTTTAATGTTGTTGGTTACCGAAAATGCCCCTCATAGGTAACGGACATCCACAGCTCTTGTAACGGAAAGTCAATTTTGGGTCCAATTGGATCAAAAATGCAAAGTTGGGGTGTTAGTTGTTGAAATTGGAACCTTAGGGTCCTTTGTGAGACACGGGTGTAAACCTCAGGGGGTTTAGTGTAATTTACCCTATCATTTATTTCTAGGAACCAGCTGTCACATGCGCTACGCTCATCAACTACAGAAATCATATCTGCAGGAACAGATTCTGATATATATTTATTAGTCTCAAGATTTTTGAACTCAGTCGACTTGGGAAACCGGTTTGTGAGGAAAACTACTTTTCTTGCAAATTCTTCTAGTTGGCCGGTGATACTCTGGTTTGAATAAATTTTGGCTTTTATCTCGAATCTTACGAATCTTTTTATAACTTTGTATATAGTAACAGTGAATAATCGCTAAATATTTTTAGTGGGTTTTCTCCTGACACTTTCAATAATAATTCTTTGTAACATTTTTTTAATATCATTAAATCATAACCACTAAAAATGTTTAGAGGGTAGCAGTCAAAATTTTTTCCTCTGGTTTTGACCTCGCAGAGGTTAATTTTATATGTTGCGTGCAAATTGTTGATATGGTTTAAGGAAAAAGAAAGAACAAATGAAGATAAATAAATTATGCTCGTACTCCTTAATTAGGGTATCAATAAGACTATATTTGGCTGTTTATTTTAAGAAATAGTTGTTCCAGATACGCGACACGTGTGCAGCAAAGTTTAGGTGACGTCGATGATCTGCCTTTGATATATCCAAAAGGTGACCTTCATGTAGCAATTTTTCGACCACCCTAGATTTCACGATTGTGACAGGGTTCATGTTTTCATGCTTTATTAGGTCATCCGTGTTCGTAATTATGTGTGTGTTGCATATATTTCGTTTGTTAAACTTTAGTTATATACAACAAAAATAAAATACATATATACGTAAATGTACACTCACGAGCACACACATACGTTGTCGTCGTATTAATAAATTTGGAATCAAATCAAATATCATAAATTTGCTAAGATTTCTGCCTAGGCTAGGGAAAAGGCTAGTATGATTGATGTGCAGACTAACTTCAGGTGACATATATCGGATAAATTAAGAGTCGCATTTGTTGAAGACTTTTAAAAAATAATTAGATCATACTTAGGCACATGACTTAGAAAATTAGAAAAAAGCAAGAATATAATCTTAGCAAATATCAAATCAGCAAAGAGAAAACAGCCTCAACATGGATGAATCATGTGGCGTGCATAAAACAGTATGTAAATATCATACCATGTGGTGCAGCCTGCACGCTGGCGGTCTATCATGTCTTCTCCATTCTTTATTGGCATTTAATTTAATACGGACGTCTAATGCACAAGTTGACTATAAACATAATATTCTTCACGTCTGTACGTATACAGTTGAATGGTATAGATCTCTGTATTATTATTTGAAAAGTTAAGCAGCCGAACAAAGACAAGGATCTGTATTTTTCTGCTGAATAAATGGTACCAAATACAATGGATATCCGGCTGTTTGTATATTATACTTTTATTTTTCAATTTCTATCATGACGATTAAAAAGATTCTTTTATCATATATGTGCACGCATATTTTTCTGTTTCCGTTTTTAAAAGAATCTAATCAAAACACTACGAAAAATGTGGTTTTACCATGTCTCGACAGCCTCTCACCTATTATTAGAGAAAAATAGCTGAAAAGATTTGTCAAAATGATAAAAGTATACAATCATATTGTCTAACTGGATACCAAAATGATGACAATGAAAACATAAAATCAAAACGAAAAATAAAAATGGTAAATGAAGAGGCCCAAGTTTGCAGGGTTTAGTTTGAAGAGAGCTTTAGGACTGAAATTAAAATCTACGACAACAAGTGCTTACATTTTGAAGTGTCTGTCGATTTAACTGACAATCTCATTCTAGTTTAGGCTAGTCGAGTCCAAGTAAATTTCTAGTTACAATTTGAACTTATACTACGGAATCTGTAGGAATAAAGTGAAGTGAACTAGTTGAAATGAGACGCGAGATTATCAATTCCCTTTCGTGATGGTTGCTACACTATGCTTGTGCAAGTAAGATGAAGTTAGACTTGAAACAAACCATTACGATGAAAATGAGGAGAATTACTTGACATTTGGAAGGATTGTAATTCTGAAACAAATAGAATTCGAAATTATCAGTTACGAAATGTAATATAACTCATCACATATGCATTTCAAAGCATTTATAGGTCAACAACATCGATATGTACATATATCGATTCACAATATCTTTTTTCACAAAACAATATTTAAAAATAATGTATTGTTGCGACGCGATCCAAGTGATTCGCTGTTTCAAAATGCACCAATGAATCACATGTGGTCAAAAAAAAAAATTCCCCAAGGAAATCGAGTTTTCTAATGCTGCCATGCCCAAAGCAAAGAAAATTCTCCGGTGCATGTGCAAATGCCTGTTGAAGTACCTGGACATAATTTAACTTGACGTCAATTTCAACCTAGATTTGCACAAATTTTTGGATCTTTAACTCTTGTCGATGGAATCTAGAAGAAGTAAGGTCTCCTCTTTGCAAATAAAAATATGCACCTTTTATTTTAGCACCAATAATAACACTGGCAAACTATGCCCCTCATCAGTTTTCCTAAAAGCAATGCAAAAAAGACTAGCTAGGTAGGGTCCTGCAAAAGTTGTGAACGTCACATTTGCTTTATTATTTTTTGGTGCTTCACATTTGCTTTATTGTACACGTAGAATATCCTAGCTAGTTGTTTTTTTTTTTTTTTTTGGGTACATAGCTAGTTGTTTAATTCAACGTATGAATTGGTATGCATGTGGCACAATATTATAATAAGAAATTGTTTATTTAACAATAAAAATAACTCTCTCTCTCTCAATAATGTTAGGCCATAAGTTTTAGTTGAGCTCTCACGCTATATAACAGAGTACCCTCCTCAAGCTTTTCCTCCACACCCTCCCTCTCAGTGCAGTAACTTCACTCTATAGTGTTGCTGCTCACACTTTCTCCCATTAATCCATACTTGTTTTGTGGTTGTCTAAGTATATTCTTAGCCATGGGACAGTGTGATGCAGCAGCAGCAACCGTGCAAGCCACTGAAGCCAATGACCTCCCTGTCGTTGACCTCTCCCCCCTAAACTCAGCCGACGCATCCGCCATTGCCGGCGTCGTGGCGCAGATCGGCAAGGCATGTGAGGAGTGGGGGTGTTTTCAGGTCATCAACCATGGCGTGCCGCTGGAGCTGCAAGCCAAGTACGAGTTTGTGATGAAGCAGTTCTTCGCGCAGCCCGTTGAGGCCAAGAGGAAGTTGAGGAAGGATATTGATATTGAGAACCCCTACGCTTATGGTTATGAAGAGTTTCAGGGGAATGTTGATGACTGGAAAGAGGTGTTTGATTTCCCACTGGAGAAAGACCCCACGGTGCAAGCTTTGCCTGAAGCTGAAAGTGAGAAGACCAGGGATCTGATTCATTCTTGGCCTGAATATCCTTCCAACTTCAGGTAATCATGCTTGACTCAATATATATGCTTGATCTGAGGGTGGCGTATATATTGTGGATTCTTCACGTTTGTTCCTAGAAAATGCACAGGGTTTCTAGTGACACGTGAGATCCGGCCATAACTGCTGTATAATTCAGAGACTTATTATCTAGCAAATGGTTGACAATAACCTTTTCTTTCCCATTTATGGTATGGTTGGACCTAGAAATATTCGTGTCTTGATTTCACCCAATAATTGATGGCAATGCCAAAATCACAGTGTCATTTACTTGTTCATTGTTCTGTAGTATGTGTATTATGTGATTGTAGAACTGTTGTAGGAAAAACTTTTTAATAGCAAAGTAACATGACATGAGAAAGTCAGAGCCCAGCACCGATGCCTCCCAACGTATCTAGTAGGTTGGATGTGGACCGAAAGGGCAGGCATATTACTGTATTGATTGATGATTGTTAACACTGATGGGTAGATGGGGCATGGGGTTGAGCAAGTAGCACAACAAAAATTTACAAATTTAATGAAACATGATAAAGAAAAACTTTTTTATTAGAACTTTTTTATTTTAAGAAGCAGGACAAATTTTATTTAAATCACAAAAATAACTTGAAAGCATCATCTTGTGAAAGGTGTAACAAAAAGACCAACTCGTGTTGCCATAACTGCCATCATTATTACTAGCACTTTAGAAAAGGAGAGTTCATTGGCTTACAAGTTCTCGAATGAATGCCCATCAGCCAGCACTCTCGAGGAATTGCGGGTACACAATCTTGATAAGCATAATATACATTGTTGAACTTTCTCATATTTTAACTTCACATGTAATGATGTAAATACACTAATTGCAAATGTTTAGTATTGATACTCTTCGTAAACAAGTTACTTTTATGTAATTTGTGATTTTTCAACCTTATTTAGCACGAAATTCATGATTGCCATTGCCATTTAGTCCATTCTCTAACTTATTATTGAGGCATTTATTTCGCCCTAATTAACCAGGGAGGCATGCGAAGAATATGGGCGAGAAATGGAGAAATTGTCAATGAAGCTGTTGGAACTCATCTGCCAGAGCTTAGGCGTGCAAAAACAACGGTTGACTGGCTTCTTCAAGGACCATTGCAACATGGGCCGAATCATTCACTGCCCGCCTTGCAGCACCCCTCACGTAGCTGCTCTTGGAACTCATCGTCACACAGATGTTGGTGCCTTAACCGTTCTTTCCCAAGATGATGTTGGAGGCCTTGAAGTGCTGAAGAATGGAGGTGGAGACTGGATTCCAGCGCCATTCGTGCCTAATGCTTATATCGTTAACGTCGGCGACATGCTTGAGGTATCATTTATTCTCTCTGTCAAATCCAACTGTAAGATTACTCCATTAAAAGTGAGGATAAGATCGTGCATATTAAACTGTCTCAGATCCGGGCAATAGGGGAAATCTCGTGCACTGATCGAGTTGGCCTTTGACTATTTATGTTATTTTTCTTTAAGTGAATAGTAAATCTTTCTCTACCTATAAAGCGAAAGAAAAAAGGAAGAGTAAATCATTCTCCTATTCCATGATTGGCTTTCGTTTTCAAAACGACAGTGATATCTCATAGACTGACAAGCTCATGAGGCACAATGTACTAGCTTTTGAAGCAAGTTCGTTTTAAAGAAAATACTGTCTTTAATTACTTAAGGACGACATTCATTCTAAATTTTTCTGTCCAATACTATATATATAATATGCCTTCTTTCACCCTAATAAACGGTTAAACACATATGTAATCCATGGCATGATTCTTACAGGTTTGGAGTAATAAGAGGTACCAGAGCTTGGTGCACAGGGCGAAGGTAAACTCTGACAGGGAAAGGTTTTCCATTCCGTTCTTCCTTAACCCAGCACTTTACGTGGTGGTGGAGCCTTTGGAGGAGCTAACGAATGAGGAAACCCCCGCAAAATATAGGGCATTCAGCTGGGGAAAATATTATGGTTCAAGGAAGTACGGTAATATCAAGAATCCCGAGATGGACGTTCTCCGTCTGCATCATTTCGTCGTATGAGTGGACCTATCAGTTCAGCGGGACTGAGACAGCGCTCGATGCTATTTATTGTACGAATAATGTGTGTTCAATATGCTGTAATAAACTGTATTCTTCTAATGGCTTAAGCTAGTACCCATACAAGCTTCATTCCTCTAGCGCAAGATAGGAAGGAGGTCGCTTGCTTAAATTTGTATGCATGTCCCTATCTAGTCATCATCTTTGCACCATTGTTTCTTGTTTGAAGTCGGATTCAATAAAGATTGCATATTAAAGTACCAAAATTTCTTAGAGTCAGATATGATTGTTCATTTTCTTTATTTCTAACTCAACATTTCCTTGCCCTAAACTTTGTACAGCCAAGCTATTCTACATAAACCATCCTGTACGTCTCTCTTTGTTCAGTCATCCATAACTTCTACTCAGAAAGCCTGGGTAGTGTCTGGAAAGGTAAGATATGCTTTTATTCACATAATCAATAGAAACTAAAGAAGGATAATATGTCAAGACAAAGGAAATCTTGTTGTACTATTAAAGTCAAGGCGACTCTTCCTAGCAGGGTCAGAGAATCACACGATATAACCTAACCTAACCTTCTTCTTTTTATTATTCTTTTCATCTCTGGGGTGATGCATTTCGGTTTACTTATTTATATTTTGGCTTGAACAAATTAAAGTAAGCACTACTTCTGCTAGGACTAGAAAGGGGGGTCCAGAGGGACAACGCAGAGCTGGCTGTTTTCTCCTCTCCACTTCACGTGCAAACGCCCCCTCGCCGCACCTAACACTCCAACCTTCCTGTATTGAAATTCAAGTGTAAAGGTGATCATGACACGATCTTGTCGTGAACAGTAGCAACAAATTTGGCGAAAGCAAAGGAGTGACCTGATTTAAAAGTTGGCCTACCTTTGAGTTTTGTCCCCCGTTGGGATCTTTTGCGGTATCTTGTCTACTTGCATATCCAATGGGTGGAACAATAATTTCGTGTCCAACTTTGTATGAAAAGAAAGCTCTCAAATAGGTTAAGGAAGATTCTGGAACATTTCCAGAATAGAGATCTTCAAATTAATCACATGTGCCTTTGTGGCTGAATTTGTGGAAATAAACATGGATGGGAATAGATTAAGACTTGATAGTTTTAGGGTTTAATACGCTCAACTTAAACGAAATTCTGAGTTTCTGCATTGAAGTGCACCGGATACCAAAAATCATACTTAACTCAACCCCTTATGAGAATTTCGAAGTACTATAATGACTAACTTCAAATCTTTCTGAAGCTGAGCATATCAAAAAATGTCTTGAAATCTACAACTCTTGGTCCGGACAATGCATAAATCAACGGAAATCGCAGATTCACTTCAGCAAAAATGTCAACTCCCGTTCGGAAAGAGCGATTTGCAGTACGCTTAACTTCAGGAAAGCGGCAAAAGATTCTAAGTATCTCGGGCTACCTCTTTTCACCAACCAACGGAAAAAATCTGCCTTTGCTAGCGTGATTGAAAGGGTTGAAAAGAGATTAGCAAGTTGGAAAACCAAAGTGTTGTCCTTTGCGGGGAGAGCAACGTTAATCAAAGCAACAGCAATGGCGATTCCCATCTACTCAATGTCCACCTTTCTTCTCCCGAAAAATCTGACGGACTTACTTGACAGAAAATTTAGGAATTTTTGGTGGGGCTTGAAAGAAGATGGGAATCATCATTTCTACCCAAAGGCTTGGGATGCAATCTGCACTCCCAAATCTGTAGGAGGACTTGGTTTCAAGCGCATGGCAGAGATAAATTTAGCTTGGATTGCGAAACTGGGTTGGACCATTGTGACTAATCCGTCAGCGCTTTGGGTTCAAATTGTGACCTCAAAATATTTGAGAGGTATTCCGTTCTTAGAGAACAAAGTTAAGGGTTCCTCTTCTTGGCTATGGAAAGGAATATGCAAAGCGCAACATATCTTAATGGGAGGTCTGGGGCATATTATAGGAAACGGAAAATCCACAAGTATTTGGGATGATCCTTGGATCCCATTCCCGGATGGATTCAAGAAAGCAAGAACTTCCATTCTCGATCATGGCATCAGCTTAGTAGCCGACCTCATCTCAGTCTCTACCAATGCTTGGAACTTATTCAAACTCCAAACTCTCTTTGATAGCAAATCTGTGGAATTTATCACGAAAATTCAGCTTCCATCTCTTCAATCCTAAGATTTCATAGCTTGGACCCCAAATCGATCAGGTAAATTTACTACAAAGTCGGCCTATTTGGAAGCTAACAAACACAGATTCTCGCATAACAATGCTTTCCCCCAAACTTTCTGGAAAAAGCTTTGGAAAGCCAAACTCAGGGAAAGGCATAAGATCTTTATCTGGAGAATAGCTTGGAATCTCCTTCCTATTCAACCGAATCATGATCTTTGCTCTCTTTGTGGAGATCTCCAAGAAACTGCCTATCATCTATTCATCGAATGCAGTACTACAAGAGTTCTTTGGTTTAATTCTCGATTGGGGTTCAGACCACCTCAGTTTTCAACCCATCAAAGTGGCTGGCTTATGGCTATGTTAGAATGCCCGGGACTTGCCTTGGACGACCAAATGGAGTATGCTATCTTTGCGTCCACCTTAATGGATCTTGTCTGGCTTGTGAGAAACAAGGTAATTCATGAGAGTGCATCTATCAATGTGACAAGATTGGCGGAATCCATTAATCTGGAAACTCTTGCCTTTGTCAAAATCCTAAACCATTCTTTTACGGAAAAGGTTTCTGACTCTCTTGGTTGGTCTCCTCCTCCCTTTGGCTGGCTTAAATTTAATTTTGATGCAGCTATTAGAGGTGCTAAGGCAAGTTTGGCAATAGTGTGTCGAAATAAGGAAGGAAAAGTTGAATTCGGTTACACTAGGTTAATCAACAGTGACAATGCTGAAGAAGCAGAAGCCATGGCAGCTTTTTGTTGGCCATCCAAAAAGCTGTTGAATTTAAGAAGGACTTTGTTTTGATTGAAGGAGATGCACTTGTAGTCATCAACTCCATTAAAGACCTTTCTTCCTGCCCAAACTGGAGAAGCAGAATAGCTATTCAAGAAACAAAGATTTTGTTGTCCAAGATTCAATGTTGGGAGGTACTGCACATTCCGCGTGTGAAGAATTTTGTAGCCCACAATCTAGCTGATAATGCTTTTGTCAACAACCTTTTTGGTTTTGTTCCACCTTCTTCCACCTTGTTTGCCTCTTTGGAAGAAGATAGGAACATGGTTGTAATTTCCTGATTTTAATTCAAAGTTCATCCGTTCATCCAAAAAAAAAATAAAAAATTAAGATGGCACTCTGAAGAAGTATAATGACTATAATGGCAATTTGAAGTAGTATAATGACTAAGATGTCCTTTATCAAATCGCGTATTTATGAACACTCACATTCTTATTTCAATAATTCACCATAAATACTTAAAGAGTGTTCTAAATAAAAAATTCTAAAGTAACCCGTACTTATTTCAATTATTCACCTATAATCATTGAAATGCCCGTTATCAAATGTCGTATTTATGATCATTCACGTTTATTTTGTGTACTTGTGTGCGTGAGTCTTGCATGCTTGTCTTATTATTTTCGCTTGTTCATTGTTTTGATAAATTTCCGTGTTTTACTTGCTTGTGTGTTTTGTATGCTTTTCTTACTTATGTATCTACGTGCTTTAATGATGTTGTTTGCTTGCATGCTTTCATAATTTGCATGCCATTGATAGTTTCTCGTTATCAGCGTGCTTAGATGATTTGCATGTGTTTTCAACAAACGCTATTTTCCAAATTTATGTTGAGGCTTTCTTTAGCTCGTTTTACTTCACTTTGTGCTCGTCGGGTTTCTTATCCATGGCAGTGTCAATTTTTCTTGATAACCATCTTATTAAATTTGTTGTCGTCTTCTTATGTGAACGCCATCTAGCTAATGTCACATCCAATTTATTTTGGTGTATGCAAGTCTATTGCTCGCATCATAGATGTATACGGTGTAAAGCGACAACTACATTCAGCTCTTTGTTTTTAAAAAGCAGCATTCAGCTCCAGTACAAAGTTGACTTTTCAATCACATTACCATCTTTATCAACTTTAATTTAGAAGGAAGTTGATTTATCCTTATTCAGTCACTCAATGACCAATTGCTATTTGGTATTGTTGGTTTTGACTTTGAGTGACTTATCCTATGTTGTTCCCAGCATGTTTAGACGGCCAACCGCTTTCACGTGTTGTTGGCTCTAGCTCTTAGGTTCCCTATTTCCAGTTCCTCTAGACAACCAATCTCATCCATGCATTGTTGGCTCTGACTTCCAGATATTCATTTTTGCATGTACCAAAGGGACCAACTACTTCCACACTTTGTTGGCACTGGCTATTAGATATGAGTTCTGAGTGTGCCTAAGGGGCCAACCGTTTCCATGCATTGTAGGCTCCGGCTCTCAGTCACATGCTCTACTAAGGACAGGTTTACTAGGGGGTAAAGTGACAGTTGTGCACCTCACAGGCGTACTTGCCGGATTAGCCTCGAACCTGATGCAGTGGGGTGGTATGGGGGATTTGGGTCGGTGAAGGATTGTCGCCCCTGAGTCTGAATTTTGAAGGAGATGAGGGTTAGGGACAGGTTTTGGTTGATGGTTACAGAGGGTGGGAGCTGGGGGATCTGAATGGTATGGATGGGGTTTTTGGGATTGTGGTTTTGGTGTAGTTTGAGGATTCCATTCTGCATCTTTTGGGATAGGTCCAGAGAAATCAGTCCGTAACCACGGACCAAAGGGGTTGGTTTTAAAGGGAGGGATTGAAATAGTGGGCTGAGAGCATCCCTTTTGGACATGGCCAATTCTCCCACAGTTAAAGCAGAAATCAGGTAGCCTTTCATACCTGAGCTGGAGCCAAGATGTGGAAGAATCATCCCTTTTCTTGTAAAAACCGGTGTGAAGAGGTTGGCGAATGTCAATTTTAACCTGTATCCTCAGGAATTTGCACCGCGTAATACTGCCATCTGCAATAAAATCCATATCCTTTAGGCAGCCAATTCTTTCACTAATCTTCTAAGCATTTGTTCTGGACATTTGGTTTGGTGGCAAGCCAAAAATTCTGATCCAAAACGGAGAATGATTGAAGTTTATCTCTTCTAGAGTAAGGTTTGCCAGCCATTCACGGATAACCATATGAGAGCTCATTATCGACCAAGGTCTGGCTTCTAGTATTCTCTTTCGATCCCATATATGGTTGAATGTTATGCTGAAAATGTTTTCATTTTGGTGAAGGGTTTTTATGCCTTTGGAGGGGTTCCACGCTTTTAGTAGAATGTAGTGGGCAAGTTTAGCATGGACTTTTTTTGTTGCTGATGACTTTCACAATAAGAGTTAGGTCAGTAGCTTTGTTTGCATTTGAAACATCAGCTTCAAGTTCCAACGGGTCTTCGGACAGAAGGGATTTGGTTTGGTCAATAATATCTTCCATGACTATAGAGCAGGACCAATCGTATTGAGCAATTAAGAGAAAAACAGAGAGGGATGATTCAAGGAGGGAAGCGGATTAGATCGTACTAGAAAGAGCAGATTTGAGAGGGATGGGAAAGGGGTTGATGGTAAAAAAGAAGATTTGGTAAAAGATTGGCACTACACATATGGGCCAATGAAAGGAGAGGTTGGTGAGCTTGGGGAGGAATTATTGCAGATTTACACAGGAAAGTGGTTGACCTGTATGGAAAGGTTGGTGAGAAAGCAAAGAACTACAAGGATCACCAGAGGTTGAATTTAAGAGGGCTTGTAAGGTCCTATGGGAAGATACCAGGTTTAGCAGCACACCAGTTTTCTCCAGAAGAGGAGAAGAAAGACGCTACTCCGAGGAAAGCGTAGGGCAAGAAAAGAGGGTCATGTGAGCTTCCCCTTGTAGAAAAGGGTTATAAAGTCAGAAAAGTATACTGGCAAGTACACTTTTTACTGGGACTGTACACTTTGTATTGGATGTTACACCTAAGTGTACTAGCCGATTAGGATATTTTTGTCCGTTCATTATTTTCTCAGGTGGCAGATAGCCTTGCATCTTATTCCTTTTATGTAGCTTTGATACAGCCCTAGACTCCCAGACCGTTATATAAATAGCCCTCAAGCAACCCTTAAGCACATTGCAAGATCTCCTAAAGACTAATGAGCTAAGGGCCGTTCAAAGCCTCTATTCCTTCCTAGGAATAAAGTAAGGCTTGTTATTATGTGAGGTTTTTCCATCAAAAGATAAATATCTTAATCCTCTCCACCATGCACATCTATTCGGACACGTATACATACACTTGATATTGCAATCCTTTTTGCATTGTCGATACATCTAGGCGAGCAATCAGACAATCTAGATCAAAAGGTAAGACTTTTCTAGTTAGAGTAGATTAAATCCCCTCCCAGCAATCAAATTCTAGTCCTTGGATAATTAAGAATTATTTTTCAATTTTCAATTCGATAGAATCTTATTGCATAACTACTTTCATAAAACCACAAACCAAAATTCGGGTCACCTTCCCTAGGGTCGTAACTACAAGATTTTGATCCCGGTTAGTCCAATTGGGTGTGTAGGCCACTCAACTACAGTTATTTAATTCAAAGAAATAATTAGGTAAATCAGGGGTTGTTCTAGCTTTTCTAACAAAGATTATCAAAAAACAAGTATAGACCTATTTAGGGTATGATGAGGTGCCTAACACCCACTACAAGAAAATCCAATTTTATCACGGAATTTTTTTTCCGTCGCTAAAAGTGGATAATCTGTTGGCGACGATGACTTTTACCGACGGACTGCCTACCGGTAAAAGTCCGTGGGTAAAAGGCCCGCTGATAAAAGATTAACGATGGAACTTGGGGTCCGTCGAAAAAAGTTGACTTTTTTACCGACGGAATTAATTACCTTTAGCAATGGAATTCCGTCGCTAAAGGTAATTTTGGCAATTTCTTAATTTTTTTTAATTTCTCAAAATTTAATTTGAAAAGACTTTTTAGCGACGAAAATTCCGTCGCAAAATGTCCGCCGTTATTTTAGCACTTTTAGCAATGAAAATTTTGTCTCTAAAAGTCCGTCGCTGATAACTATGACAGACATTTAGCGAGGGAATTCCATCGGTAATCATTTTCAGCGACAAATGTTCTGCCGCTAAAAATAATGTCACAGATCCTCCCCTTGTACTTTTAGTGATGGATTTTCCGTTACGAAAAGTCTGTGGCCAAAAATAATAATTTGTTTCAAGTTTTTCTTTTTTATTTTTCAATACCCAAACATGCTTTCTATAATTCAATTCGCACCAAGAATTTATTCATCCGCAGCCAACCCAATCCACCTATTGTTGATCCATCAGCAATTATTTAACCTTAAATATGTAATCCATATATACAATATCTCATATTTACATCTACTTTAACACAAATTTATACAATGTCATAAATATATAGAAAACCATCAATATCGACCCAACTGAGGGGACAAATGCATAAAAAAATCAAATAAAGTTATGAGGACCGAGAGGGGAGGGGATGAAAAATCCAATAGAGAGGAGGGAACTGAAATATCCAGGAGGGGAGGGGAGACATGTCTGGCTCAGTCGTCGTCAATAGCAGCATCAGGATCCTGCTCATCGTCGTCCATGGGGGTGCCAATCGCTTCATTGGAATCGGGTTAGGAAGCATTTCCCTGTATTAAAAGAACGTATACTTGTTAGTAATTGTATATAACATTTAACCAATTAAAGATTGACTTCATAAATTTTAACATTTTTGTACCTGGTCAGCAGACGTGTATTTAGCCATGGCAATTGCAACGCGAGCAATCTAAGCAGAGTCTAACTCCTCTCGTGTGTTCGTTCTCTCTATGTGTGCGCAGTAGAGGCCGGGGATGCTCGCATGACGACACGTGCAGTCAAGTTGGTGCCCGGTATACGCCTTTTCTTTGGATTGACGACCCCCCATATATTCAGCGACATCTTTAATCCATCTACACTCGTACTCGAGGAGCTGATGATTGACTGCATGCATGCCTAGACAACAAAAAATTCCCCAAATGCGACCAAAAAAAATCAAAACGCAACATAACCATGTCAATACTTGATCAACTAATAAGCAATGAAGACATCCAAATTTAAAGACAATTTTATATAGAACTTACATCAACATCCTGATAAACCTGGGAAACATAGGATGTTCTTCATCTTTAGCCACTCTCCTCTTGCGGGTCTTCTAGTATGCCAAAGCTTGAACCTTGTCCGCATCTAACTTCGAGTGCTCATACGTAGTGTCATGTTGCATAACGTTGTGAGGTAAGGACCCTCACGTGTGAGTAGGATCTTGATTGGCTTTGAGAATAAGAGTATTTTAAGGATCCTACTTATAAGGAAGATGTTTTTGTGATTTAGACACGAGAGGGGTGTTTTGGGTAATTTTAGATGCGAGGGGTATTTTAGAAATTTTGCATAACCGACGAGCGGGTCGTTCAAAGAATAGGAGTGACTTGGTGCTAGGTTTACAATATCATAGAATATATTGTATTCTGATAATATGATTGTTCTGTTTGGGTCAACATTGAGGAGTATTTAGTTACGACTAACATAGCTTGGATCGAGGTAAGGAATTCCATCCGAACCCTACTTCATCGTTCTAATTTCAAATATTTTATTTATAACGTCTTTACAGATTCTACTGAACTCTGATTTTATAATTTTCATTAAAGTGTAAGGAATTCTATCGGAAAACCCTTTTCATCAGATTAATCTCATAGGTTTAATTCTAAATCGTTATCGAATTGCATTGAACTCTGATCTTTTGTTTATTTGTTATGAAAATGTCTTTGAATTGCCATAAAGTCATGTCTTAAGCCTTAAAGAGATCGATTGAAATTCTATTAATACTCATCTATTGTATTGATTCGATCATCGTAAAATATTTTGAATTCTATTTATTTCTTCTCAATATTGACATGAGTTAGTAAATCTGAGGAGTTATAAGGATGGTGCGTATTGTTGGCATTATAAGGATGGTCTGTTGGTTGGCTTAAACTAGTACTTATATGGACTAGTCGGTGTACATATGCATATGTAAAGTGTATCGAGCAGTGCCGGGGTGACTTTGCTATAGTGTACTGTTCATGTTCAATGTTACATGTATTTGTTTTATTATACCTGAAATGCTTTGAAATGACTATTGATTGAGGGATTGAGTTGATCCTCGTCCCTATGTCTATATCGAAATGCTATGGTTTTATTTGAAAATCCTTTTTAAAAATTATCATTTGACTCTATATGAAAACTTGTCTAAATCGTTTTGTTGTTTTTAACCTTTGATCGACCTTACTGGGCTCTCAAAAGCTCACTCTTGATTAACTTCCTTTCCCCAGATGATAACCAACATTAGGTTGCCTGAGTATGGACTAGAACCGAGCAAGGAAAATTGATTTAAGTTAGTATTGCTCATTAGAACCCCTGCGTGGGTAAACTTCTCTAGCTTGTTATTCATATTTAAATTCAGTTTACTAATTATCTTATTACACTGAGGGTGATACATTGATTGATGGTTTAGTTGCTCTGATAGATTGGTCGTATTTATTTTGGTTGAATTTGAGGATATTATTATCTTAGAATGAGTGATTGAGCGAGTGTCTAATGTTCCGGACTTTCGGGATGTTACATATGTTGAGCTGCTATTACGTCGTGCCAGATATGAAATTTTCTTAATCACTCCGTCCATCTTTTTAATCTCATATAAAGCAACAAACTAAAAGCAATTACTCATAAACATAAACACACTATTATTAAGTAGAAAAACACGTACAAAAAGCTAGAAATACGGGTTTAAAACAGGTGGCGGCAGAATCTCAAGCCTTCGCGGCTGGTGTGAGGGCACGATATAGCGGCGTGGTGGTGCGGTAAAGTTGGGGGGAGGGGTGGTGGAAGGTTGGTGTGGTGGCGTGGTGGCGTGGTGGCTGTGGGAATTGAAAATTGTCGGAGCTGCAGCTAGCGAACAGAAATGAGGGCAGGTAGGGGGGGGAGGATTATGGTGGCCAGTAGGCGAAAGAGATGGCTAGAGAAGATGAATGGAGGAGCTGCCGAGAGGAAGAGAGAGAGAGAGAGGGAGAGAGAGCGCAAGCTAGGGCTTTCGTATTCAATGACTTTTAGTGACGGATCTTGGCCGTCGCTAAAAGTAAAAATTTTTTTGAAAACAATACTTTTACCAACAAAAATAGGTCCGCCGACAATTATCCGTCGCTAAAACAATTTTAGTAAAAACATTCGAGCCAAGAAAACCGTAAAAAGTTGAAATTCAGGAAAGGTAATTAGCAACGAATCATCGATCGGTAATAATCTGTCGCTAAAGCCCTTTAATTACCGACGTATATTTCCGTCAGTAAAGGTCTTTAGTGGCGTATTGTTCCGTCGCTAAAGGCAACTTTTAGTGACAGAATTTGATCCGTCCATAAGAATCCATTGGGAAAGATCCCTTTTCTTGTAGTGACCTTCTTGTCAAATAACTTAGTCCCCGAACTTGAATCTTGGCTTCTGCATATTAGATGGCTTAATCACTTTTATTGGGAACCACTTGGACATTACCCCCGCACGCTTAGGCCCTGTTTGTTTTATGGAAAACGCTTTTCAGAAAATAGTAGTTTCTGAAAACATTTTAATGAATTCATTTTCTGCTATTTGGGCGACATATAGAAAATAATAAAACTACCTGTACTAAAAAAACTCAAAATGAACAAAATAAACTAATAGACTTCGCGAATCTCTAACAGTACTTTATCTGGCATGCAGATTACTTACGAAAACAAAACATACTAGCCATAGCATTTCGCTTCACCTGCACTAACAGCTGTTTAGCTTCAGAACTCACCCTTACCTATATTAGGCCAGTAACCCGGGCCAAGCTCGAGTCGGTTTATAAAATACAGTATACCATAAGGTCTTAAAGAGTGTATTAATATGTACCACATACCGTGAGACAAAAAAAAATATAACATTATTTAAAAAAAATCTTATTTGGCTATAAAGAATAGATAGTGACATAGTTGAGCCGCTAAATAGCCTTCTTTAAGCTTTTACTTTAAGTTGTCAATTAATATTTCAAATAAATATTGGCTTAGCACTTATAGTAGTAGTATAGTCATGCTAGTGCCATATAGAGCTAAATAACGAATATGATTGTGGTTGAAATTAAAAAGCAGTCAGGCTATGATGTATCCCTTTTGAATTATAGATGTTATATATGAGTATAATTCTTTAACTTCAAAAGTTTTTGAGGCGTTACATGTTTTTCGAAGGTTATTATAATGATTAAGTAGAAATCTATATGGAATAAAGTTGCATTTGAAATTTAATAGGACTTATATTTACACCTTATTACTTTTAAATAAGTTATTATTGTCTGTAAAAATAAATTTGACAGAACAACCACATAATATCAAATATATATATATATATATATATATATATATATATATATATATATATATATATATTTGTGTGTGTGTGTGTTTCTTTAATTCTTGAAAGATTCTAGTAAAGATAAAATTAAATTGATAAAGATGATGTGTCCTTGTTTTGAAGTATTGGAATTATTTTCTACATCTTCAATGACTTGTCACCAAGTTATAGTTTTGATATCTACTAAGTGCAAACGTTTTTTTTTTCATGAAAATTTAATTAAGTATAAATAAATAAGTCATTTAATTGATCGTAAGGCCCTATGCAAAAATGAACTAGTTAATAATTTGTTTTGTATAATTACATAGATTTATTTTTACATTCTAAAGGTATTAAATGTTCTCAAATATAGTAATTAAGAATTATTTGATTTAATTGTACCTTTTTTCTGATACATATGTGATTTGTTTTCAAAATCTCATATATAAGATGTAATCATTTTGATTATTTTGTGGTGTACCAAAGCAAAAAACTTTTCTATAATTGACCTATTAATCTTATATATTACATTGATAATTTTTTGCAATGATTATGTTATGCGTAAATATATATACATTTATTAAATTATAATAGACTTAAATTAACTATAACATGATAGTTTTTTTTCCTTCTAAATCTCATATGTGGTTTTTGTTTTCTAGATATATAATTTTTTTTTATCATCGTATGAAAGAGTTAGTTTTAAGGACACAATAGTCAAAAATTAAATCTTAATAAATTAGTATATGTTTTTTAGAATTAGTTTCAAATTACATAAGACTTTCTAATATAACCCTCACATAGTTCCTTCAAAACTAAATAAACTTAAAAATATGGATCATATTCAAAATAATATTTGCATACCTTTAGATACACTAACATGTATAGTATATAGTCTTCAATTCTTTTCAACTATCTGATTTATGAATAAGCTTTATCATTATTACAATTTTAATTAATAATAATTAGACAATCATTTATTGGTTGTATGGTAACATAAAAAAAAAAGATGGTCAATTTGTTATTTTACTAAAAGGATTCTAAAGGAAATATATATCATTTGATAAATCTTTGCATCAATACGGTATGCATATATTAAAATAAATATAAATATAAATCAATTGTTATATTATTTTATTGCTTTTCTATCTCAATTGTAACATCATTGTTTTTCCTCTTTTAAATCTAATATGTTATTTTCATTTTTTTGATATATGAATTTTGATCTTCATATTAGAAAGTGCTATTAAGGATACAATAGTTAAAATTAAGTCCTAATAAATTAGTTCATTAAATAGTTAAAGTTTTAGAATGTTTAGAATTAGTTTTTCAATTATAAGACTTACTGATATGCAAATTAACTTATCAAGAAATAAGAACCATATCAAAGATAATATTATTTCTTATTTCTTAGATAAATGAATTCACATATTCATATTATAGAGTGGTTTTAAGAATACAATAGCCATATCGTATTTTTACATCTTAAAGGTTTTAAATAATCTCAAATATGGTAATTAAGGATTTTTTAATTTGTTTGCTCCTTTTTTTTTCTAATATATATGTAATTTTTTTATAAACATCTCATATATGCTTATATAGCCACTTTGTTGATCAAATCTTATCAAAGTAATGAATTCCTGTAATTTGATTATTGATTTTATATATTATATAATTTTTTCAATGACTATGTTATGTGTAAATAAACATACATTTATTACATTACAATAATTTTAAATTAACTGTAACATAATTTTTTCCTTCTAAATATCCATAAGTTATATTTTCTAGATACGTAATTTTTTTTGTTAGTATGATTGACTTAGTTTTTAGAACACAATAGTCAAAATCAAATCCTAAAAAATTCGTATAATTAGAGTTTTAGAATTAGTTTTCACATTATATAAGGCTTCCTCATATAGCCCTCATATAGTTCCTGTAAAATTAAATAAACTTAAAAATAGGGATCACATTAAAAATAATATTTGCATACCTTTAGATACATTGACATATTTAGTATATTGTTTTAAGTCATTTTCAACTATCATATTTATGAATAAGCATTATCATTATTAAAATTTTAATGAATAATAATTCTACAGTTATTTGTTGTGCATGTGTGGTTCTATACAAAAAGTAACGTCATTTTTTGTATTTTATCAAAAGGATTCTAATAGCTACTATATTACATTAACAAATCATTACATCGATTAGGGTAAGTAAATTCTATAATTTAAAAAAAAAATTAAACAATTATAACATAATTTTTATTGTTTCAATCTCAATTGTAACATCACTTTTTTTCTCTTCTAAATCTAGTATGCTAATTTTGTTTTTAAAATATATGAATTTTATATTTATATTAAATAGTAGCTTTAAGGATCCAATTGTCAAACTTAAGTTCTAATAAGTAATATGAAAATTAACTTATCAAAACATAAGAACCCCATCCAAGATAATATTCACATTTGTAACATCATTTTTTTTCCATTCCAAATGTAGTATGTTATTTTCGTTTTTAAGATATATAAATTTTTGATATTCATAATAAAGAGTGGTTTTAAGGATACAATAGTCAAAATTAAGTCGTGATAAAATAGTTTATCAATCAATTAGAGTTTTAGAACGTTTAAAATTAGTTTTTCAATTATACAAGGCTTAGTAATATGAAAATTAACTTATCAAGACATAAAACCCCATCCAAGATAATGTTCTTAATTGTAGCATCATTTTTTTTCCTCTTCTAAATATAATATGTTTTTCTCATTTTTAAGATATATGAATTTTTATACTCATAATAGAGAGTAATTTTAAAGATACAACAGTCAAAATTAAGTCCTGATAAATTAGTTCATTAATAAGTTAGAGTTTTAGAATGGTTAGAATTAGTTTTTCAATTATACAAGGCTTAGTAATATGAAAATTAACTTATCATGAGATGGGAACCCCATCCAAGATAATATTCTTAATCTAGTATTCTTTTTCTCTTCTAAATCTAGTATTCTTTTTCGTTTTTAAGATATATGAATTTTTATATTCATATCTAAGGGTGAGCATTTAAACCGTTGAAACCGAACCAACCAATCCGTCTATTTCCACATCGATCTAAAAATCAATCGGTTTTTTTTTTCTTTTCCAAACTGTACATTCGGTTCGGTCAGTTTGGTTTCGATTTTTTTGATACCGCATAAACCGAACCGACCGTATATATTATAACCTATGTTACATGGACTCTTCAGTTTGCGTGAAGTACCCGTGTCGGACACTCGACACTTGGACATGGGTATGGGATATGTGTCCGACACATCTCATAGGATTTGACATTATCAATACTATATAGAGTTTTTTATTTAATTAGTTATTGCTTTGATAGGAGACAAGTTGTCAATTAAAACCAAGTGCATCACACAAAACACTTTTTTACCTTCGAACTAACTAAAAAGCAAAAATAAATATGAACATTTTGCCGTGTCCCCGTGTCTTGCGTTTTCAAAATTAGTCGAGTCCAACACTTGGACACGAATCCGATCCGGACACTCGTACCGAGTCCATGTAACATAGATTATAACATATTTATATTTTTACCTAATCCTAGTTATCTAACCACTCATAAAAAATGGAATAAACCCTATAACCCTTAACGTAACACACATTTTTCACTCGCCGCCTACATCTCACTAAGTGTTATTAATTATGACAAAAAAATAATTTTTTTGGAGCTTATTAGCATGTATAAGTTATTAATTTTTGGGCCTAAACTTGCCCAAAATTAAGTTTGGTCCAAACCGATTAAACCATCCAAACCGATCCGTTCAATCCGTTCAACCAGCAGAAACCGAACCGTTCAACCACCACCACAAGAAAATAGGTTTTTGGCGACGGATTTTTAGCAACGGAATAGATTTCGTCGCTAAAAGGAGTTTTACCGACGGAATCCTCCGTTAGTAAAACTCCGTCGTAAAATATTATGGAAATATTTTAATCGACGAAATAAATCCGTCGCTAAAAACTCCGTCGGTAAAAATAGACCTTCACCGACGGACTTTTAGCGACAGAGTTATTCTGTCGCTGAAAGTCTATTTAACTCTCAGATCTGGTTTTCTCTCTCACCGTTTCTCTCTTCGAAAATCCCAAAAACATTTCCGACGATTGTGCCACCGCCGTTCTCACATCCTGCCCCACCTTCGGCGCCACCGAAAGCCTCGACACCGGCGGTGACCTCCCTTGACACCGGCGGTGACTTCCCTCGACCCTTGCGGTGACTTCCCTCGACACCGGCGGTGACCTCCCTCGACACCGGCAACTCCTATCAGGTATTTTTTTTATTTGCTGTGACTTTGTTTATTTCAACATGCTATTGACTGATGCATAATTTCAATTTGAGATAACATAGAGTTGTACAGTTCTTAGAAATTGTAATCGAATGTATATACAACTATTTTATGTCTTTACTTGTGTGATTGTCCTAAAGGCATTTTTCTTTAAGTGATTGAAGGGTGTCATCACTCTCACTAGGTCTTAATGCCTTGAACTATTTTGAGGTGGCAAATGCTCGAGTAGTAGTTTTTTACGTTGGTTCCTTTCATCTTATAGCTTTTCACAGTGAAATTCTGAACAAACATGGAATATGTTTTGTCCAATTCAATGTAATTAACTTTTCCTCCCAGCCACCAACTCAAAACTCCCAAACCATCCCAAATAGAGTTAACTCTAAGGCCGTTAAGCCCGAGCAATGTAGCCATGGTAGTAATCTATTCTTAGTTTCTTACCTTAGTGGATCCAAGAAGGTCCACAAAAAAGTACCATGATAGTTATCTATTAGGGTTATCTCTGGAATATGGGAACTTAAAAGTGTAGTGAGGTGTTTGGTGTGGGTATATGTAAACTGAAAGTTGGAGGCAGGTTTCGTAATTTGAGCAGAAATTGGGTAGATTTTGTTTCTGCCATATAAAAGTCAATGATGGGACTATCTGAAATATAAAGGGCTGCCTTGGGGTTAATTTTATTTTGTGGAGGAGGGAACCCCGGGCCCCTCGGCGCGGGGGGAAGGGGTGGGGGGGTGACGGGTTTAGCATTTTTAGCAACTCCTCATCAGGGTAGCTCCTATGGAGCAGCTTCAAGCAACTCGCTTGGGGTGCAGTTCTCCTAGCCTTTGCAACTCTTCCGCTACCTCTCTTGCCTTAACAAGAAGACTACTCTTGACTTTTCTCGAACTAGTTCTTGAGTGCTTAAAGCGCATGACTACTTTCCCTGCAATAGCGAAATCAATCGAACCCTAAATTGAATCAATAGAACCCCCTAATTGAACCCTAAATTGAAGTAATTGAACCCTAATTAAACCCTAAATTGAATGCCCTAATCGAATGGAACCCTAAATTAAACTAATTGAACCCATAATTGAACCCTAAATTGAATGCCCTAATCCAACTGAAACCTAAATGGAACTAATTGAACCCTAAATTGAATGCCCCAAATCAATACCGAACCCTAAATTGAATCAAGAGAATCCTCTAATTGAACCCTAAATTGATGTAATTGAACCCTAATTAAACCCTAATTAAACCCTAAATTGAATGCCCTAATCGAACCGAACCCTAAATTAAACTAATTGAACCCTAAATTGAATGCCTAATACAATCGAACCCTAAATTCAAATAATTCAAGCGCATCGGATATGTGCATTTTGAACATTTTTTTCCCATTTGAACATTGATAATTTGTTTGATAATTTTAGGTTGTTAATTGTGCATTTGAGAATTGTGATTATTGATCTGTGATTTTAGATTGTTAATTGATGATTTTAGGTTATTAGCTGTGCATTTGAAGTAATTGCGATTATTAATTGATGATTTTAGATTGTTAATTGTGTATTGAGCATTTGAGATATTGAGATTATTGACGGAGGATGGGACCCAATTGGATTGAATGTGTGATTTTTGTTAATTTTTATTGCATTTAGCATTTTAGAATTGAGAATTGAGATTGTTGACGGAGGATGTGACCCAATTGGATTGAGATACCTGTTAGTTAGCGCAGACACGGACACCACGTCTGATCGACGGTGTCCGACATTTAAAAAATAAATCAACGTATGCCGATGTGTCTGGAGGTGCGTGTCGGTGGGCGTCGGACACGTGTTCGGAGGCGTCAGACACCTGTCTGGAGGCGTTGGACACCTGTTGGTATGTGTCGGACACGTGTTCGGAGGTGTCAGACACGTATCGGACACCATATCGACACCCTATATGAGGTGTCAGAATTGAGATGGTTGACTGTGCATTAAATTTAGGTTAATTAGGTTAACGCGATTAACAATATTTAGCCGTAATTAGTCTTGATTAACAACACTGGCTATAATTAGCCATAATTAGTCCTGATTAACAATATTTTAATAAATCAATTAACCCTAATTAGCTCTAACGAGCCTAATTAGTTTTAATTAACCCTAAGAACCTATTGAAAATCAAATTAGCTATAATTACCCCAAATTAACCAAAATGAACCCAATTACGTGCATATTGATTATAGTTAGCCTAATTAGTCATAATTTGCACTAATATAACTCAATTAAGCCTAAGTAGCGCTAGTTATGACTAATCAACACTACTCGGCACAATTAAACCCTAATTAGGACTAAATAACCCTAATTAGTCCTAATTAACCCTAATTAGCTATAATTATCCGAAACTAGCCCTCATTAACAATAATTAGCCCTAACATAACCCAATTAAGCCTAATTAGCCCTAAGTACGACTAAGCAGCACTACTCGGCACAATTAAGCCCTAATTAGGACTAAATAACCCTACTTAGTCCTAATCAACTCTAAGTAGCTATAATTATCCGAAACTAGCCCTCATTAACAATAATTAGCCCTAACATAACCCAATTAAGCCTAATTAGCCCTAATTACGACTAATCAGCGCTACTCGGCACAATTAAGCCCTAATTAGGACTAAATAACCCTAATTAGTCCTAATCAACCCTAATTAGCTATAATTAGCCCATGGTACACCTCATTAACACTAATTAGCCCTAACATATCTTTGGAAATCCTAATTAGATTAATTAAACCCATAACGCTAAACCCTAAACCTTAATACTCGTAATTAACCCTAATAACCCAGTTAGCCCTAATTAGCCCTTGTACATCCCATAATTACTCCATATTGCCTAGAGATGGTTCAATTACTCGTTGTTTACAAACTCTGCCTTCTTTATATTAGTTGTTGTTTTGAGAAGTCCATTGGCAACGAGATGGTTCAACTCGTTGCCAACGAATTCTATTTAATGTGGAATTGGTAACATATGTAACGATCTTTCTGCAGTTTTGATGTTTCAGAAAGATTCTTGCATATATATGTTATCAATTTCTGAACTCATGCATGCATAGAAACCCTTAGTTCCCGTTCAAAGGTACTCATTACAAAGTAATGCCTTGTAATGAGCCTTTGGATGTCCAGTTTGGACAATTTGGAAAAGCTAATTGTTTATAAAACAGTGTTTTGACTCATGCTTTGTGTTCTATGTCGTGGATATTTGGTACACGTTCTCGTGTGTTTCTCTGGGTACATGCAAATTTGGTGTTCTAACATCCGTCAAACCATGCAAGGCAAGGTTAGATGAATGTTAGAACACCTAATCGATGTAGTGTACTTGGAGAAATGCGGGGAGGTGCTGCTGAATTTTTCGCAGACATGGGACTAAGCATGAGTTATTCACTGTTTTATAAACATGTACTTTTCTAAATGGGATAGGACCACTACCTATTATAGAACGGAGATGATATATATAGACATGTTGTCACATTCATGCATTCATATTTACATCGATCCTGCTAATGATTGGTCATAATTGAAGGTGGTATACAGTACGTTATCTCAGTCGTCATGTCGGTTGATCGAAGTTGGATGAGAAGGAAGAATGCTGAAGATTTTAAGTGTCGCGTTGACGAATTTCTCGACTTCGCTTATGCGCATCCTGCACATGTTGACCTTGATAAAATAAGGTGTCCGTGCGGTAGATGTGAGTTGTTGCACTGGAGAAAAAGAATTGAAGTAAAATGGCAACTTCGTTGGTACGGTTTTATGGGTGGATACAGAAGGTGGACGCAGCACGGGGAAACGATAGTATTGTCGTCCAACCCGGCTAGTCAAACTGAAGTTAGGGAGGATGCACGATATGATTACCGAGATATGATTATGGATGCTGGGCATGCTAATGTTGACTGGGGTAACGACAGTCCACAACCGCCGAACGAGGGGGCTCATCAGTTTTATGAGTTGTTGAGAGCTGCGAAAGAGCCGCTGTGGGATGGAGCTCCGAAACACACACGGCTGTCTGCGGTTAGTAGGTTATTACAGTTGAAATCAGACCACGGGCTGAGTGAGTTAGGTTTTAACGAGTTTGTTACCTTAATTAAAGAAATACTGTCCGAAAGTGAAAAGCTACCGCCGTCGTACTATGACGCGAATAAGATGATGAGGAAACTTGGGTTGAGCTATGACCGGATATATGCGTGTAATAACGATTGTGTATTATTTTGGAAAGAGAATAAGGATTTGTCACGGTGTCCAGTATGTGATCATTCGAGGTACAAACCGGACAAACGGAAGAAGAAAAACATTGCATGGAAGATATTGCGATATTTCCTGGTCACACCACGGCTTCAAAGAATGTACTATTGATCCAATACAGCTGAACATATGAGGGCTCACCGTGAGACTCATAGCAACGATGCCGATATGCTGACACACCCAGCTGATGGAGAGGCGTGGAAGGAGTTTGACCGCAGGCATCTAGTCTTTGCTCAAGAAGTTCGGAATGTTAGACTTGGTCTGGCAACCGATGGGTTCAACCCTTCCGGTCAGTCTACCACGACTTACTCATGTTGGACTGTTATTATTGTCCCTTACAACCTTCCACCAGGCATGTGCATGAAGAAGCCGTACATGTTCTTGTCGTTGCTTATTCCGGGGCCAAAGAGTCCCGGCAAGGACATAGATGTGTATTTAAGGCCGTTGATTGATGAGTTAAAACAGTTATGGAATCATGGAGTCGAAACATATGATGCATCCCTTAAACAAAATTTTCGGATGAGGACTGCTTTGATGTGGACTATACATGATTTCCCCGCATTGGGAATGACGTGTGGCTGGAGCCCACATGGGAAGCTAGCATGCCCTGCTTGTATGGGCGTGAACCCGGGTCATACGTTAAAGCATGGCGGAAAGGCCTCGTGGTTCGGATTTCACCGTAAGCTTTACCACCGGGCCATCAGTTTCGTAGGCAGAAGGATAAATTTGACGGGACAATCGAGCGTGAGGTTGTCACACTGGACTACCCATCTGGTGAAGAAGTAATCTCACATCTAGAGGCACTTGATACTGACATACCACACGGCAAGGGTGTGCCGGATCAGAAGATTCCAGGGTTCGGGAAAGAGCATAACTGGAGAAAATTTTGTATCTTCTGGGAGTTAGCCTACTGGAGGACGCTCGTTATCTAAAAAAACATGGATGTGATGCATATTGAGAAGAACGTTTTTGATAATGTATTCAACACAGTGATGAATGTCGAGGGCAAATCGAAAGATCATCTTAAAGCGAGAAGGGATCTACAACAGTTGGGTGTACGCCGTGAATTGCATCCTCGGACAGTCAGTGGGAGGACGATACTTCCGAAAGCACCTTACTGTCTGGACAAGAAACAAGTGGAGAAGGTCTGTCAGTGGGTTAAGAATTTGAAGCTTCCGGATGGGTTTGCTTCCAACATATCTCGTTGTTGCAATGTATCGGAATGCAGGTTTCAATGGATGAAGAGTCACGACTGCCACGTATTCATGGAGAGATTCATTCATATTGCCTTCCGGGGACTGTTGCCATGGGTTATTTGCGAGACTTTGACTGAATTATCTCATTTCTTTCGAGATATATGCTCTTCTACGATTCCGGTGAGTAACATGGAAGTGCTTGAGAAGAACATTGTGGTGACGATTTGCAAGCTGGAGAAATCTTCCCACATTCGTTCTTTGATTCAATGGAGCATCTACCTATTCACTTGGCATATGAAGCTAAGATGGGTGGACCCGAGCAATATCGGTAGATGTATCCCTTCAAGAGGTAATCCTTAAATTGTTACAGTTGTCCGTTTACACTTAATGCGACATCTGTTATCATTGATATTCCACCTAACCCGATTTGCTAAACTTCTAGGTTCATGTTCCATTTAAAGAAAAAAGTCCGTAATAAGGCTCGGGTTGAGGGCTCAATTGCGGAGGCTTAAGTAATGGAAGAACTTGTAAACTTTTGTAGTCAATATTTCGGGCCTGATGTTAGTACAAGGTTAAATCAACTAGGCCGAAATGACCCCGGATCAAGCACAAATTTGGAAGGGCAATTGTCAATATTCAAGCAGTCAGGTAGTCCGTTCGGCCGAACGTATACTCGATGGATAACGGATGAAGAGTACAGTGCTGCAACAATATATGCCCTTCTAAATTGCGATGAAGTTTCGGCATTCGTTGAGTAAGTTAAAGTCTTAATTCACTTACATTGTTGTACGTAATTGAAAGTGTGTTAAGCGAGTCAACTATATTGGTTTGCAATGAGTTCGATGCGAAATCTTTAATCACTGATCCCGCTGGACTTGAATCTCATCGGAAATCACAATTTGTCCAGTGGTTCAAAATTCGTGTAAGATTGTTTAACGAAATTATATTATGTGTTATATACAGTTATGTGGCCAATTAGTATACTGATTTATCCTTAATTTTTACCGTCATCTACAATAGGTTCAGTCAATGGATAGACCAGTGGCCTCCTGCTTGAAATTACTAGCTGAAGCTCCTAACAAACAAACATCCTGTTACGGAGGCTATATCATCAACGGGTTTAGGTTCAACGTAAAAGATGATGACCGAACAAAACAAAGCCAAAACAGTGGAGTCTTGGTCAACGGCGACTGTTATGCCGAGAATTGCATGGACTTTTACGGAGAGCTAGATGAGATTGTTGAGCTCACATATCTGGGTTCCCAAAACCGTCTGGTAATGTTCAAGTGTACGTGGTTCGATGTCACATGCAGTAGAGGAATCCGTGTTAGCTCTCAAGGGATTGTAGATGTCAATGTCAAGTCAAGACTTGCATCAGGCAAGCCTTTTATGTTTGCTAGTCAAGCTGTACAAGTCTTTTACGCGGAGGACGTCGCCAATCCCAAATCTCATTGCTATACAATTATCAAGTCCAAGAAATTGCCCGTGACATATGACAGTGAGCTAGACTTCTTTCAAGCCGACCAACCACGTGTCTTGTTACCTGTTAAGGTGAACAACGAGGAGGACGATCTTCCTCTTCCAACAACACTTCTTATAGGAGAAGTCCTAGATGATGACGCGGAAGACATGGAAAGTGTTGGAGATGATGTGACCGAGTCTACTGATGAAGAGGATGAATTAGAAGATGAAGAGGATGACGAGTCCCACGAAGACGGGGACGATGAGGAAAGTGATGAAGATGATTCGCAAACTGAAAATGATTAACTTGTAATGTTGTAACATCGCGGGAAAAATGTAGTAACATTTTAGAACTTGGTTCATATCGATGTGTTTTTGCACCTTCGTTCATATATATATATACAGTGCCGATGATGATTTCTATCAAATTATTGTTTTTAATGTGTTAATGTCTTTGTAATTTATCTATATGAAGTCAGATACGGATAGGATACGGGCTATTCGTGGCCGGGCTGGACGCCGAGCTGCTTCCTCCCCGGTGGGTCCCACCTCGTCATCGCCTACTGATGACGAGGCACAGAGTGATCGCGTACAGCAGATGGGGCCCCAGCCCCAGCCATCGCCCCAGCCCCTGCCGTCACCCTAGCCCCAGCCGGACGCAGATTCATTCCACATGCGCGTTGATTTTCCTTCTTCCGTGGGTTCTACCTCAGGTATAATCTTCTCCCATCCCTTAACCGGCTGTATCCGATTTTCGATTTGTACATCATGAGTTTTTTTTATAATAAACATTTTTTACGATTCATTATATATATTTCTTTGTGTATTGATTATTGCACGTTGTTGTTGAAAAATGAAAATTTTATTATAGGTTTGGGTAATAGAAAAATTAAAAAAAAATTCATTTTTTTTGACTTTTGGCGACGGATTAATTCCGTCGCTAAAAGTGTTCATACAATCAATTAATTAGCGACGGAATATTCCGTCGATAAAAAGTTATTTAGCGACGGAATATTCCATCGCTAAAACATTTATTCCGTCGCTAATTAAAATACTTAAAATATAATTAAAGACGGATATTTGGTCTTTAATTAAAAATAAACCCGTCGCAAAAAATTACATATTTGACGACGGATTTGAACATTCCGTCGCTAAATTATTAGTAACGAGCTTTTATACGAGGGACTTTTAGCTACGGTACATCCGTCGCTAAAAGTTTTAGCGACGGATTTACCTGTCGCTAAAAGCCTTTTTTCTTGTAGTAACGGTTCGATATTTTTTTTCTCCAAACCAAAGTTGGTCGGTTCGGTTTGGTATTCAGCTTCCAAACCGAACCAACCGAACCGTGCTCACCCCTGTTCATAACAGAGAGTGTTTTTGAGGATATAAGAGTTAAAATTAGGTCCAAATAAGTTAGTTCAACAATCAGTTAGAGTTTAAGAACGTTTAGAATTAGTTTTTCAATTATGTAAGGCTTAGTAATATGAAATTAACTTTTCAAGAAATAAGAACTCCATCCAAGATAATATTCTCAATTGTAGCATCATTTTTTTCTCTTCTAAATCTAGTATGTTATTTTCATTTTTAAGATATATGAATTTCTATTTTCGTATAGTAGAGAGTGTTTTTAAGGATACAACATTCAAAATTAAGTCATAATAAGTTAGTTCATCAATCAGTTAGAGTTTTATAACGTTTAGAATTAGTTTTTCAATTATATAAGGCTTTGTAAGATGAAAATTAACTTATCAAGAAATAAGAACCCATCCAAGATAATATTCTCAATTGTAGCATCATTTTTTTCTCTTCTAAATCTAGTATGTTATTTTCGTTTGAAAGATATATGAATTTTTATATTCATATTAGAGAGTGATTTTAAGGATACAACAGTCAAAATTAAGTCCTAATAAGTTAATTAATCAATCCGTTAGAATTTTAGAACGTTTAGAGTTAGTTTTTCAATTATATAAGACTTAGTAATATGAAAATTAACTCGTGAAGAAATAAGAACCCTCTCAAAAAATAAGAACCCATCCAAGATAGTATTTTAAACCTTTAGTGACACTTATAATAGTTATAATTCTATTTCACATTGAAAACATAATGTGATGACGTGTCAAGCAAAGAAGCCATATTTCTGTGATGATGTGTCACGCAAAGACGCTCTCACTTCGCTTATTATATATTACTAGACTATCTGGCACTTGAACTAGCTTTACTTATTTCGTACTCACTTTAGCCAGCTTGAACAGCAAGCCAAGGCAAGAAGAAGGAAGTTAGGGTAAGCGCTAAGACATAACTAACTAAAGAGGATAATAATTGTCAAAGTATATTGATTATACATAATTTTAGAATGATTAGAGTTAGTTTTTAAATGAAATAAGACTTAAAAAGATAATTAATCTGGAGACGTGTCATATAAAGAAGCGATGATGTGTCGTGCAAAGATGTCATCAATGTCTTTCTCGCTTTGATTATTATATATTACTAGTCCTGTAACCCGGGCAAGGCCCGGGTCGGTTTAATTTTATCAAATGGTTTATGTATGTGTACCTTTAAGTGCCATTATATTTTCCAAAATGTGTCATATTCGTGTATTAAGGCCCGGGTTGGTTTTATTAAATGATTTATGTATGTCTACTTTTAAGTGCCATTTTATGTTCCAAAATGTGTCATATTCATGTATTTCGCATATAAAACAATGTTATAATGAAGAAAAGCACAATAAATCTATAATATTGAAATTGTTCCAGAATACTTAATGCCAAACCGTTCCTACATCGGTTACCGCTGTTCAACATAATATATACGCTTATTTTCTCCAAATCTAATCATTATGTAATCAATTCTACATAATAAACAATCGATTGATCTTTCTTCAGCTGGTGTCGATTGCGCTGATTTGAATATTTTTGCCCTGTTCGCTTGGTGTAAATGACTTGTGTCCTTGCAGCACATCTCCCTTTGGCCTGGGCACCAATTGTCGCAGTGTAACCATATAATTCTGTCGATAACAAATTGGAGGGAAGAAGTGAGACACTATTATATCCCATGTCAAAGCATTGGATGAAGCTAGAAATTTCGGTTGTGTAACTATCAGAACCATTCAAAATACAAATTATGGCAATGGCATAGATGGCATCAATATATCTTGTCGCTGCAATGGGTTATATCTTTTCAATGCTTATTGCGAATGTGTTTCGTGTTGGGTGTTCAAAATAATTTCGTACCGCTGTTTGATGTATTATAGTGAAAATTAAGACCTCATATATTAGTATATTAAATAGGTAGAAGGTGCAAAATAGATTTTTCACTCTTATAAAGTTTAGTAAAATCATACCGATAATACCTACGAATTTTTTAATGATAAATTATAATAAAGAGTCATGATGCATGCGTGACTTTAATAGTAGATGTTTTTAAAGCACTTTTGGGGTGGTAGTAATGAAAAATAATAGTAAAGAGTCATCAAGCATTTGTGACCTTAATAAGAAAAGGTTTTTAAAGTACTTTTGAGGTGTTAGTAGTGAAAATTAAGAGCTTATATGTTAGTATAATGAATATGTAGAGTTCAAGAAGGTACAGAATTGATTTTCTACTCTTATAAAGTTTAGTGAAACTATGCCAATAATACCTGCGAATTTTTTAATAATAAATTATAGTAAGAGTCATGATGCATGTGCAACTTTAATAAGTAGAGATTTTTAAAGTAATTTTAGGATGTTAGTAGTGATAATTAAGACCTTATATGTTAGTATATTGAATATGTAGAGTCTTAGAAGGTGCATAATCGATTTTCTACTCTTATAAAGTTTAGTGAAATTATGCCAATAATACATGTGAATTTTTTTAATAATAAGCTATAGTAATGAGTCATGATGCATGTATAACTTTAATAAGTAGAGGTTTTTAAAGTATTTTTGAGATGTTAGTAGTAAAAATTAAGACCTTATATGTAAGTATATTGAATAGGTAGAATTATAGAAGGTGCATAATTAGTTTTCTACTCTTATGAAGGTTAGTAAAATTATATCAATAATACCTACGAATTTTTTAATAATAAATTATAGTAAAGAGTCATGATACTTGTTCGTCTCTAATAAATAAAAGTGAGAAAGGAATGTGATATCAAAACAAAGAGTCATGGTGCATATGTATCTCTAATAAGTAAAAGTGAAAAAGAAATGTGATATCAAAACAAAGAGGATGACGTGTCGCATAAGTAAAATGCGATGACGTGTCGCAAAATTAAAAGGGGTAAAAAAGGAAAAGAACACTAAAAAAAGCTTATGTGTCGCCTCTACAACTCACAACGCTTCGTCTATTATATATTTACTAGCTCAGTAACCCGAGCCACGCTCGGGCCAGTTTATAAAATACAGTATACCATAAGGTCTTAAAGAGTGTATTAATATGTACCACATATCGTGAGACAAAAAAGACAATAATGTTATTAAAAAACATATATCTTATTTGGCTATAAAAAATAGATAGCGATACAGTGGAGTCGGTAAATACTTGTCTTCTTTAAGCTGTTACTTTAAGTTGTAAAGTAATATTTTTTAAATGAATATTGACTTAGCACTTATAGTAGTAGAATAGTCATGCTGGTGCTATATAAAACTAAATAACAAATAGGATTGTAGTTGAAATTAAAATTTGTAAGGCTGTGACGTATCCGTTTTGAATTATAGATGTTATATATGAATATAATTCAACTTAAATTTTTTTCAAGGTGTTACATGTTTTTCAAATAATTTTTTGTATATATCTTTTTCTAATTTTTTTTGAAATGCATGTGTGAAGACATTCAATTGTCAAAAATGTGTCATTTTTTTTTCTATAGTGCTTTTGAAGTGTTAATAATCCAAAATAATACCTGATCTATAAGTACATTGATAAATTATAGTTTAAAAGAGGGGCAACTTTAAAAGGTTGATTTTGCTTTCTACATATTATAGGTCTATAATTTGTCATAAGATTATAGTTATTACATCTAATAAATGCCATTAATAGTATTTTTCCTTAGATACTTATTTTATCGGAATATATAATGTACCTTTTGTATACCAACTTTTGTCGGGTTATTCTTGTTAACTACATTGACCTTGTAAAATTCAACAAATATCCTTATGTTAAACTAATGATTACAGGGTGAAGATTAAATAGTTCATATAATTGTTATTTAATGCTCACATCAATTATTACTCATAGTTATAATCGACTCTATTATAGTCAAAATTAAGTTTCAAAGCTCATAATTAGTCTAATATTTACTAATTGGTCTTGCTATTCATGTGAATTTAATCAACTATAAAAATAATATATTTCATATTCGGTCCTATTAGAAAAAATTTGTCAGTGTATATTCGATTATAATAAGTTTTGTAAAATTACTTAAAACAAATTCATTACTCAAATATACTAAAAGTAAATTTGACAGAATGACCACATAATATCCAATATTTTCATTGTGTGTGTGTGTTTGTTTATTTAACTCTTATAAGACCCTACTAATGATAAAACTAAATTGATGAAGATGACGTGTCCTTATTTTGAAGTGTTTGAATTATTTTCTACATCTTTAATGACTTGTTGCCAAGTTATAGTTTTTATATCTACTAAGTGCACTCTTAGTTTTTTTTTCATGAAAAACTTAATTAAGTATAAATGAAAAGTCTTTTCATTGATCATAAGGCCATATGCAAAAACGAATTGGTTTAACAGTTTCTTTTGTAGAATTACATAAATATATTTTTACATTTTAAAGATTTTAAATATTCTCAAATATAGTAATTAAGAATTATTTGATTTAATTATACTTTTTTTCTGATACATGTGTGATTCTTTTCAAAATCTCATATATGCGATGTAGCTACTTTGATTATTGTGCGGTGTTATCAAAGCAAAAAAACTTTTCTATAATTGCATTATTGATCTTATATGTTACATGATACATCAATAATTTTTGCAATGATTATGTTATGTGTGTGTATCACACACATTTATTACATTATAATAAACTTAAATTAACTGTAACATATTTTTTCTTCTAAATCTCATATGTTATTTTTTTTTTTCTTTCTAGATACATTTATCATCGTATGAGAAAGTTAATTTAAAGGACACGTTAATAAAAAATAAATCCTAATAAATTAGTATATATATTTTTTAGAATTATTTCTCAAATTATATAAGGCTTTCTAATATAGTCCTCATATAGTTCCTGCAAAACTAAATAAACATAAAAATATGAATCACATCAAAAATAATATTTGCATACCTTTAGATACACTAATCTATTTAGTATACAGCCTTAAATCCTTTTCAATTATCAGATTTATGAATAAGCTTTATTATTATTACAATCGTAATTGATAATAATTAGACAGTAATTTGTTAGTTGTATGGTCCCATCCAAAAAAAGATGGTCAATTTTTTATTTTCCCAAAAAAATTCTAAAAGCTATATATTATATTTGATAAATCTTTACATTGATATGGTAAGTATATATTCAAATAAATAAATATGAATCAATTATTAAATTATTATTATTGCTTCAATCTCAATTATAACATCATTTTTCCCTCTTTTAAATCTAATATGTTATTTTCATTTATATATATATATATAGGGAGCTGATCCGTTGAGAGCGTGGGCAAAATAGGAGAAGTTGCAAACGCGATCTGACCGTCCATCCCGAAAGATGGACGGTCCAGATCGCGCCTTTTTCAAAAGCTGTCAGTCGTCCGCCATACAGTATGGCGGACGGGTTTTTTTTTACCTTTTTGCCATCCGGGGACGTCCGCTATACTGTATGGCGGAGGGCATTAAAGTCCTGATGGGAGACAATAAAAAGTCGTCCGCGATACTGTGTAGCGGACGTCCCCTAGGCTGACAACTGACCCCTGCCTGACACGAGACAGCAAAAAAGGTATCCGCTATACAGTAGAGCGGACCTGACAGCTGTCAGGTTATTTCTGCACGTGTCAGAGTGTCGGGAATAATTTCCACTGTACAGTATCGCGGACAGGCGCTTCCCGTATACCCCCGAAGTTCCTGATTCTCAGCTCTTTCCGCAAAATTCTCAAGCTCTTTCCGTAAAATTTTCTTCTCCTTCGGATTCACCTGGCTTCCATTTTCGGCTCCCCTCAAGCTTCCGAGTAAAACTTGCTTCAATCTTCTTCACTCGAGCAAGGTAAGTTTCTGATCTCAGATATTTTCTGGGTGGATTGACTGATAAAGTATATTTTTTTTTGGGCAAAAAATATAAATTTCTGATGATGTTCTAAAAATTAATTTGTTAACTTTAAAGTAGTTTATTGTAGTTAATTTTGATTTTTTTAGGGGCGCTAACTTCGGCACATCTATCCTATTTAAATTCGAATTTTTTGAGATACGTTTGTTGTATTTTGGCATGATGAATTTGTCTAACGCTCTTAGTAATTTTAATTTGTTATGTTCAATAAATCTATAATTAGCAAAATGGGAGACTTTTGAGATTATGTATATGGTATATTTGTCATCTTAAATTTGTCTACTCGTCAAGATAATTTTAAGGTAATATTTTCAGTTGAAAATGTCATTTGATTGTTCAGCGTAGTCTATATTTTTACATATAGGGAGCTGTTTCACAATGTCTGATTTCGTGTCGAGCTCCAACACCCCCGTAGATGCTAGTGATCCGTATCTAGGACGAACCTTTCAAACATTGGAGGAAGCTGGAGAATGTTTCCGAGCGTATTCATTGAGGGTTGGATTTGGCATTAGAATAAAGACTTCAAGAACGAGCAACATAACGAGAAAGATATGCTCTCGCTTATACGAGTGCCATAGGGGCAGAAACCCAGTGCAAAATGAGACACGCGTAGGCAACGAGGACAGTGATGACGAAATAGGATATTCGCGCAGAAGACGGGACTTCTTTGCGCGAACGAATTGCCAGGTCAAGATGTTCGTGAGCTATAAAGCCAAGCAAGATCATTGGCTTATTAGCAGCCTGGAACTGGCACACAATCACCCGTTAGTAACCCCTTCTAAGGTGAGTCAGATGCATCAACACAAGAAGATGGGAAAGGTCGCGAGGAGCCTCATTCACACAATGAGCGATGCGCGGCTAGGACCTACCGACATGATTAATGTTCTTGCTGAACAGGCCGGGGGAATTCAAAATTTAAACTTTAACACGACAAACGTTCGCAACGCGGTACGAACCCATAGACGAGCCGCGTATGACCTCAATGATGCTCAAGCCACAATGAGCCTATTGAAGCGGATGCAGATGGAGGACCCGCAGTTTACCTTCGATTATAAACTTGACGACGAGCATCGAGTTAGCACAATTTTTTGGGTCGACGGTCGTTCCAGGCTTGCTTATAAGCATTTTGGGGATGTCGTGACTTTCGACACCACATACCGTACCAACAAGTACTCGATGCCGTTTGCCCCTTTCACGGGGGTCAATCATCATTATCACTCCATCCTGTTCGGGTTCGCCTTGTTAAGGGACGAGAGCGAGAGTTCTTTTGAATGGTTGTTTAGGGCGTGGCTGGAAGCCATGAACTTCAAAGCACCCAACGTTATCATCACCGATCAAGATTTGGCAATGAAGAATGCTATTGCCACCGTCTTCCCAGATACTCGACACAACTTGTGCACTTGGCACATAAGCAACAAATACCCCGAACGTTTGCATCACGTGTACGCAAAGTTTCCAGACTTTAAAGAGGATTTTGACACGTGCGTTAGCAAGTCGTTAACGATTGAGGAATTTGAGAAGAGGTGGGAAAAGCTTGTTCAGGATTACTCATTGCAAGACAACGAGTGGCTCCAGCACTTGTACGAGCTCAAAGAGCAATGGATTGGCGTTTACACGAGGAGGCATTTTTCTGCGGGCATGAAAACGACGGGCAGGAGTGAATCTATGAATGCCACGTTCGATAGTTACGTGGGTACATCTACCAATTTGAAGAGTTTCGTCACATCCGCACAGAAAGCGGTTGCGTCGTTGTTCGTGAAAGAAAGGGCTGCAGACTTCGCAACCACGTACAAACAGAGGAGAAGGTTGCTTGAGACCCCGTTGGAGCTGAACGGTGCCAAAGTCTATACGAAGGAGATCTTCTTTCTATACCAAGTAGAGCTGCAGAAATTGGGACGGTACTGTATAAACAAGGTGGCGGAGAAGTCTACGCGTGAGTACAAGGTTTATTCGCTCGTGAATGACCTCGTTCCTGAGAAGCTGCGCAGAATGTATACGGTGAGCCACGACACATTGACGGACTCGGTGACATGTGTTTGCAAGAAGTTTGAGTTCCATGGCATCCTGTGTAGACACATTCTGCGCTTTTTCACCCAGAAGAATATCAGGACAATCCCCGATAAATACGTCTTGCCACGGTGGACGAAAGGTGCTAACAGGTTGCACGGTACCATTGCCTTTCCGGAGCACCCGTATACTGACTTTGAAGAATCGGAGACGTTGCGGTATAATCATCTGGTGACGAGTTTCACCCGTTTGTCCGTAAAGGCTGCTGCTTCAATGGTCGGTTATAAACATCTCCTCGAGGTAGCTCAGCAGCAAGAGCCCATCGTCGACCAGTTGGAAGCAGCTTCAGTCACCAATGCGATTGACACCGAGCCTACGACGGGGTATCAGAAGATGACGAGCCGGGGGAGGAAGACGACAATGATATTTGTTTGTTGGATCCAATTATATCGCAAACGAAAGGCCGCAAGAGATCTACGCGGATGAAAAGCTCTATTGAAACGGCAACTCAACCTAAAAAGCTGCGAAGGTGTGCATTGTGCAACAAAATGACCGACCACGACAAGCGGAACCATTACAAGGCACTGGGGATAAGTTCAGGGGGTTTGCAAGACGGGGAAGAAGGTGACGCCGAAGATGAGGACGAACAAGCTGCAGTGGACCTTTAATTTTTTGTACAACGTTATGACATTTGTAATAATTTTCGGAGGGATAATTTTTCCACCGAATACTGGAATTTTTTAAAAATGGACCTATGAGAGGCCATCGAATTAAATCTATAGTCTTTATTTCTTTTTTTTTTTTTGTAAGCCCCGTCCGCTATACAATATAGCGGACGTCATGAGAAGGAAAAGTTTTGGTCTGCTTTTACGTCCGCTATACAATATGGCGGACTTCATGAGCTGGTCTGCTTTTTACGTCCGCTATACAATATAGCGGACGTCTTTGATCTGCTTTTTACGTCCGCTATACAATGTAGCGGACGACATCGCAGAAAAACTTTTGATCTTCTTTTACGTCCGCTATACAATATAGCGGACGTCATCGAAGAAAAACTTTTGGTGTTCTTTTATGTCCGCTATACAATGTGGCGGATAACTCTATCCCAATATATATATCAATCATATCGGGCAATCATATCAGGCAATCAGTCCTATCTGAGGGCACTCTCTCTGTCTCGAACATCTAGCCCAGGCCGCTACTCCATCTCCGGCACCCACATCTCCGGTGGCCCAGAACTCTGGCGTTAAACCGTCCTCCCCTCAACGCCGACCTCGATGGCTTCTGGATCGGAGACCACCAACGATTTTATTGGCAACTTGCACCTGGCAGGCAAACAATTTTTCAAAGTCATGATGCCGGGGTTTGAGAATGAACTTGTAGGCGATCCCTCTTTCTCTGTATTTTCGTGTGTTGAATGTTTGATATTTTGGTTCAAAACTAACCTATTTTTTGTATTGTGTTTGTTAGGACATACCGGAAGCCTTGACCAATCAATTTACAACAATTCATGACAGTGCAAGATTATATAGCCGCAAGGGGGCATGGCAGGTTGAAATCAAGCTGAAGCCCGGCCGACCCCAAAAAAAGCAATTCGCAGAGGGTTGGAACGTCTTCGTGCGCCAGCATGGCCTCGAATTCGGGGACTTTGTAGTGTTTGAACACCTTGGGTGGTGGGATTTTCAAGTTGTAATCTTTGATCGGAACACTTGTGAAAAAATTTCTTTCCCCCAATGTGAACCCTAAATTATTATTAATAAAATAATTTATGTTCTTGTCCATTGTGTGTCGAAATTTTTCCTCGCTTAGTTGTGCTAAATTGTGCTTAATTGTGTCGTTCGATATTCCCTCGATATATTGAGATCGTTGATTGTGAATCGTACGTTAATTGTGTCGGCTGAGATTCCGTCGGTATATTGAGATCGTTGATTGTGAATCGTACGTTCTTTATTGTTTATCGATATTGAGATTGTTGATTCTGACGCCAAAACAGGGGCGCCAATTTATTAAAACAGCATTATGCTACAATGCGACTAAAACAAGCCTTTGGGCGCCAATTTATTAAAACTGCAGTACGCTACAACGTCTACCTCTACTACATAGCGGACATAAGGCCTCCGCTTAGGCCGGGGTTCGGGAAGGTCGGAACTAAGTGTCTGGTTCGTGCCAACCATTTTCTGGTCCAAGTTGCAGACAATGATCTGCTGCACCACTATGACGTAAGCTTGGTCATGTATTCTGCGAGGCAGTCCGCTATACTATATAGCGGACATAGATAGGAGGAAAAAAACGAGAAAATTGGAGACTTTCCCTCTACGGGGCTGTCCGCTATACTATATAGCGGACCTAGGAGAGAAAAATGGTTGTCTGCAACTTGGACCAGAAAATGGTTGGCACGGACCAGACACTTAGTTCTGACCTTCCCGAACCCCGGCCTAAGCGGAGGCTTTATGTCCGCTATAGAACTCGATCTTCAGTCATCTTCATCTGAAAGTGGAGCATCGGAAACATTTCCTTCTTCGAAGCTCATGTTCCAGTATACTTGTGCTTCATTGTTGTTGCCATCTTCATGTGCATCACGTGCCATACGACGTAAGTTATGCCTACTTTGACGAACTCTCATTCTATTATTTTCCTCACGTATTCGATGCAGTGCCCTTTCAAGTTCCATGTGCGTAATTCGAGGCATGTTGATTGCCTTTTGTCGAGGTATGGGTATATTCATGCTCCGTGAATCAGCTACTAGGACATCATGTTCATTCATCCGATAAGACCATTATGCAAGTAATGTATTCACATAGCTTGATGAGTAACGCAAACTTGGACGCAAAGAAAAGTAAAATTCATCTTCGCCCGCCCAGTAACGACCCATTGCTTCAAAAATATCTCGTGGAGTATATGACATTTCCAGAGTTGTTATGAAATTGGGAGTATATCACTCTATGCCCTTTGCAATGAGTAATGCATGTACTTATATATACTTTGAAACGGGACCAATATATGAAAGAGCTACAGGTTCAACTTTATGAGATGTGACCCAACGTTGGCAATAGACTAGAGACTTGTCTTGTCACCAAAGAGAATTGGCTTGTCACCAAAGACTTGTCAACTTTATGACACGGGCATGCTATTGTCTCCAACTATTGTCAGCTTCAATGTCCAGAGACTTGTCTTGTCACCAGAGATGGACAGACTATTGTGTAGCTATCACACCAATATATTGTGTATGTGTGTGTGGGCTTATTTATATATGTTAGCCATGCTCATCGCTTTAGAACCAAAACAAAGTTAAATGGCAGGAGTTCCTGGGAGTTCTAGTCTGCGGGGACGTGAGACTGTGTGGTTGTTGTGTGAAAGGAACGACGACTACAAAGAAGTGAAGTACACGGATCCCAAAGAGTATTATTGCGGTTTACGGAGAGAATGGGCATATCGAGTTAAGGAATCAGAAGCGCTACACCAAGATCTCACCACGCTGAGAGCACCTATGCCGCAACGTCTTTCACTTACTATGTCGCGGCGTAATGTTAAGCAGTGTAAGAAAGCTGTGCGCCAAATTCGTATGGAGAATAACCGGATGTTGCTGCGTAGAAAACGATTTTATATGCTTCAACTTGCGGAAGAAATGGCCAAGGTTAGTGGGAGGCAGCTCAAATCAAACGAGAGAAACAATATTTTAACCAATGATCAGTACTTATCTGATGAGTATATGTCAAATGAAGAGTGATATATATATCTCTTCCTACTGCATGTTAGGATTTCATTCCAACCGGCACTTATCCACATGTAATTCTAATTAGCGAATCCCGTCTTTTGAAGCATGTAAAATGTTGGGAATTTATGTTTCTAACTACATCCGTCATACTATAATGGGCTATATAGCGTGCCAAAGGTGCAATGAGCAAAAAAAAAGTGACATAAAAATTACAACATTTTTCGCAAGCTATGAATTTGGCGCTAAAGTGTGCGCGAATAGGCCCTTCATAGGAAAACCAAATAAATAATTTGTCTCATTTTTTACCGAAATTTATAGAAATGGGCTATATAGCGTGCCTAATGTGCAATGAGCAAAAACAAAGTGACCAAAAAAATTACATATCTACATCCGCTATACTATATAGCGGACAGCCAAGCAGAAGGTAGCCTCCCCAGCACTTAGTTTTTTTTCCGTCCCTATCCCCGTCCGCTATACTATATCGCGGACAGCCAAACAGAAGGTAGCCTCCCCAACACTTAGTTTTTTTTTCGGCCCTATTCACGTCCGCTATACTATATCGCGGACAGCCAAACAGAAGGTAGCCTCCCCAACACTTAGTTTTTTTTTTCGGCCCTATTCACGTCCGCTATACTATATCGCGGACAGCCAAGCAGAAGGTAGCCTCCCCAGCACTTAGTTTTTTTTCGGCCCTATCCCCGTCCGCTATACTATATCGCGGACAGCCAAACAGAAGGTAGCCTCACTTGGTTATAACATTTTGTTTCCCCTGGTGAAAGCAAATCACACAGAACAAATAAAACACTCAGCTGAACAACACAATGATATCAGTGAATCAAATCAATCGCATTCAACAACGATCACATCTCAGTCAACACAGATGAAATCGTCAATCGCAGTCAAACGATAAGATTCAAGAAGTTTAAGGACAATTAATAAAGTGAATATAATGTTATTATACGCAAACATTGTCAATTACACGGATTTACAATATATCTAATAGGTCTAGGCCGGCCATTGATAATTTTCCAAGCCATCCTATACCTAAAGCAGTCTATGCAGTCTTGGGTCCAGACGGTCTTCTTGAGGCTCTCCGACCGACAGATGTAATCCATGTACATGCAGACGTAGACGCCGCAGTCCGAGGTATTAAGTTGCTTGGGCCTAGTCCTCTTCAATCGGAGAACAACCTCCCTATTGCCCGCTGCCCTCCCTTGGGTCTCTCGAGAACGCTCTCTATTGACCATGGCAGCAAATAGATTCTGCGAGTAACAGGATAAGCATTAAACATTAAACATAGCAAACATAATACGATTAATCAGTTCTACATTATGCAAGTTACAATAAGAAGTAAACAGGCTCTTACCATTGGATTCAACATCCCTAAGCCTACGTACATTTCAATCACACCAATCGCGTCCGTATCATCGTAGAGACTGTCGATGACTGATACGGTATTCGTTACCGGTTCATAGCAAATCAAGAACCAGTGGGCATTAATTATGGCTGGGAGTAGAAACACATCCGCCACACTTGCGCGCTCTGGACTCGGCCGACCAAGATATGCGAGTAGGTTAGCGAACGGTCTCCACTTGTTCTCGGCCTTCGCCTTTCTCGCCTACTTCCTCGCCTTGTCCCACTCGTTAAACTCTTGTACTAGCATATTGTGAAAGTAAGCATCGAGGATAAAAATGCGCGGACCGTAGTTAGGCTGCTCCCGACTCCTTTGCCGGAGAATTTGCACGTAGTGCGAGATGACGAAGTTGTCTAACCACATCCCGGGCGCCAGCATGGACAGTTCTTTCCACGTGACACTGTAATCCAAGCCCTGCGGGTTAGCCACGTCATACGATGCTCCGTCTGGGAGGGCCCGCTAAAATAACGGTGATGGATTAGGTGGTGTTTATGTGACTTCAAGGGCCTGGCTGGATGCCCTTGCGGATATTGCCCTCGGGGGTCGACCGGTTGCTCTTGCCCTCCGCCGGGGGGCAAGAGCAACGGAAGGAATTGGCCTCCAACCAACGGATCGGCCGGCTGATAATCCCCTTGGGGGGCCCCGGCCGGCTGATAATCGCCTTCGGGGGCCCCTGCCGGCTGATATTGCTCGCCGGCCATTTCTTCCGCCGGCTCATATTGCCCTTCGGGGTCGCCAAGTGGTCCCGCCCACGGGACAATAGGCAGTGCCTCGTTGAAACCGTAAGGCCATTCTTGCGTGACTTGACTCTAAGAGAGGGGTTGGGGTTCCGGGAACAAATCGAAGGTCGGGCCGCTGTAATCGGCCCACGACGCTTGAGCATGTCCCATCCCCGGTACAGAGGGACCACCAACTCCCTGGCTCACCCCTGAAGCTTGCCCGGAGGGATCAACGTTATACGGGCTGGCGCCCGTATAACCCATTCCCGGGCTGTCGGCCGAAGACTGTCCCGATGCTTGCCGCACAAAATTCCCGCAGCCTATAGCCAGTGCAGCAGCCTGTTGGCGAAGATCCTCGCCCATTGCGCTCATCAGATCCTTCCGCTCACTCAACTTCTGGAAGAATGCAAGCGAGGCATTAACCTACATCCAAAGAGATAACAAATAAGTAACTTTAATCAGTTCTAATATATTGAAGACAAGTTGGGCAACTTACGAGATTGTATGCCATCTGCTCGTCGATCTGACCCCTAGGCGCATACCTCGCCCCGCGTTCAAAGTTGACTGGGGCTACTCTCCTCCGCGTGATGCGGGAGTACCACTCATCGTACTCCGCGATGCTGATAACGGGGTCCGGCTCCGAGACGATGGCCGCCAGTGTGTCCTGCCAAGAAGTCCAGAGCTCTAGTTCGGCCGCGCACAATTCTTGCGCATTGGCCTTGCCAAACCGCCCGACATCCGGTGGGTCCCTGTTAACCCTCATATCTGGGGCACCGGCGGGCAAACCCTGCTCCAACTCGAAATGGCGCATTGCTCGGTCTGGCAGCTGCCACTCTGCGACCTCGAAGTGGATGAGGGGTGTGCGCTGCAACCCGGAGAGCGTGAAGACGAACGACTCTTCTACCCGTCGCGCCAAACGTATGTACGGTGCCCAACGCAATTGGCCCGGAGATAGGCGGTCGAACTCCCCTCGATAGAACGTGATGTTGTGATGGGGATCGACTCTCCTGCGGTAGTGGCTATTCTTCCGGCTGTACTCCCAAGCACGCAACCGAGGCCACACTCTATCGGTTCCATCCCTACGCGTCGGTGAACCGGGAGCAAGGTGTTCATAAGACCACACCTGAGAACATGGACAAATTATATTTATATCGTCGATTCAACAAAAGCGAAAACAAAAAAAAACAATAACGAAGACAGGATTTATATGATATACCTGCAATAGCGAGAGACATGCACATATGACTTTGGAGTCGGTCCTCGTTGCCTTGTGCAATGCTCGGTACAGATACGAAAGAACCGCTGCACCCCATGCATAATCTCCAACCTCAGCCAGGTTACTCAACAACGGTAAATATTTCACGCTGGCCGTGTTCTTCGACGTCGTTGGGAATAGAATTGCCCCCATCACCCACCAGAGGAAGGCTTTTGTGTAAAGCACAAGCTCATGGCCCGTATAGTTTTCCGGCAATACCCCGTACGTATCTACCAACCACTTCAACTTTATACCACCACTGCTAAATCCATCCTGGGGTATCGAAGTGAGGAAGTCCCTAGCGGTTCTCGTCTTCGTTGCTTCTGACGGAGGAGCAATTACCGGCAGCCCCGTCACCGGCAACCCTAAGATGAACCCTACATCTTCTAGGGTAATTGTCAGCTCTCCGAGCGGGAAGTGAAACGTATTCGTTTCACTTCTCCACCTCTCAACAAGGGCACCTATCAAGGCCCGGTCAAGCTGTTGAAATATCTGCCCATGCGTGAAAATCCCAAACCCAATTCCACGCAGTATCCTCTTCTGGGCGGTGTTCAGTTTCCACGATACTATATCGCGAGATACTTCTACGGTGTTGACAAGTTCTCTTTCCTACGAATTAATAAATACAATTTGAGCATAACAAACGGTATATACAACGTTCGTAAGCGATAGAAAGTCGATAAGTAATGTATCTTACACCACCATCCCATATGAGCGTACTGATATGGTTGGCTTGGTCGTATAACACGGATGGGTCTTCAGGTCCAGGGTTAAATTCCATTTTTTGCAACTGAAATTATGGAAAAACTTTCTCAATTTGGATTTTACGTTTTGGATTTTGATAATAAAATGCGAAAATACGACGCTAGTACATGCATAATACATATAACGCAAGCACATGAATGATACGTACAATGTTAGCATATGTACTCATATGTATAAATATATATACATATACGAAATCGGATTTTGCAAACGCTTGCACAAGAACAAAAACATACATATATAAAACGCAATATTCATCAGAACTGAATATTACAGACAAAAAAAAGTGTAAATTTTGTGAACTTACGTGATCGATTTAGGGTATTAAAGGTGTTCAAGATAACCAGAATTGCGCCGATATGCTTGCCAACGTTGCTGGGAAAGAGTGGATATTGCGTAGAAAGTGTAGATTTTGTGAGTAGAAAGAGTGGAGAAGAGTGTCGTAGTTACTGCCGTTTGCAAGTATATTGAACGTCCGTAATACAGTACCGCGGATGGCTATTACGTCCGCGATACAATATCGCGGATGGCTATTACGTCCGCTAAACTGAATAGCGGACACTGTTGACGTGATAGATAAGGACAAGATAACCGTCATTGCCGAAAAAACTGACGGGACAGGCCCTGACAGTTGTCAGCCTAGGGGACGTCCGCTACACAGTATCGCGGACGACTTTTTGTTGTCTCCCATCAGGACTTTAATGCCCTCCGCCATACAGTATAGCGGACGTCCCCGGAGGGCAAAAAGGTAAAAAAAACCGTCCGCCATACTGTATGGCGGACGACTGACAGCTTTTGAAAAAGGCGCGATCTGGACCGTCCATCTTTCGGGATGGACGGTCAGATCGCGTTTGCAACTTCTCATATTTTGCACACGCTCTCAACGGATCAGCTCCCATATATATATATATTAGAAAGTGCTTTTAAGGTTACAATAATTAAAATTAAGTCCTAATAAGTTAGTTCATTAATTAGTTATAGTTTTAAAATGATTAAAATTAGTTTTTAAATTATAAGGCTTACTGATATGCAAATTAACTTATCAAGGAATTGAGACCTCATTCAAGACAATTAAGAACACCATAATAATTAAGAATTATTTGATTTGATTGCACCCTTTTTTTTTTCTCTTATACATATGTGATATCTTTTCAAAATCTCATATCAGCTTATATGTCTACTTTGTTGATCATCCGGTCTTATCAAAGCAGAAAATTATCCTGTAATTTGATTATTGATTTGATATATTATATAGATAATTTTTGCAATGGCTATGTATGTATAAATAAACATACATTTATTACATTAAATTAACTGTAACATAATTTTTTTCTTCTAAATATCCGTAAGTTATATTTTTTTAGATACGTGGTATTTTGTCTTTGTATGAGTAGGGCTGTAAATGAACCGAGCTGTTCACGAACGGCTCGTGGTTCGTTCGCCATAAAACTCGTTCATGTTCGTTCGTCTAATATACGAATAGAACATGAACAAGTTTTTAGAGCTCGTTTAACAAACGAGCCGAACATGAACACTCTAAAATGTTCACAAACGTGTTCGCGAACAGCTCGTATAAACAATAAATTAATTATAATATATTTACAAAATTAACATTTATATAAATCACATAAATTCAAATTTAAAGTTATAGGCCAGGCCTTAAAGTCAGCCCAAAACCCCAAGCCCACTTATAAACATAGAGCCCAACCTAGATAATCCAATCTATGAAGCCCAAAACTTAAAAACCCTAACTATATAAAGTGAAACTAACCTAAACCTAATATCACAATTCAGAAACCACACAGCCGCACTCTTTCTGCATTCCAGCCGCACTCTCCCCGTCCCGTACCTCGTCGGCACACACGCACACACACACACACACACACACATAGCATGTCCATCCATCCCTCTCTGTCGCTCTCTTCACAGACGGATTCAACCTGCGGCACCGGATTCAACCGTCCATCTCCGTCACGTCAATCGCCTATCTTCGCCGCATCATCTCTCCGTCGTCGGATTCAACTTGCAAAGTTACAAAGCCGCAAAATGAAGTTTCTGATCTGCAAAGTCATCGCCTCTTCAAAGCCAAGGGCAACCTCGAATGCATCAACTCGTTGACCGTTGTCTATATCTTGATCGCCAATCGATCAGATTTATTTTTTTTGTGTTTTTGATTCTGCATCCTTTCTTGGATCTTCTATGTATTGTTTTTTATTAATTATAACTTGCTGCTTAAACAATTTGAGAATTATGAGTAAATTTAAGGATTTGAATGGAACTTGAACATGAATACGAGCCTGAATTTCCGAACTTGGGTTCGGCTCATATTATTAAATGAGTTAAGCGAGCCGAGCCCGAGTCTCACCGTCACGAACACGAGCTGAGCTCGAACATCAAAATTTTGGCTCTTAACGAACTCGAGCCGAGCTCGAACATGCCAAAACTTAAACGAAACGAGTTCGAACACACTCATGTTCGGCTCGAACTCCGTTTGTATACAACCCTATGTATGAGAGACTTAGTTTTTAAAACATAATATTCAAAATTAAATCCTAAAAAATTCGTATAATTAGAGTTTTAGAATTAGTTGTCACATTATATAAGGCTTCCTCGTATATCCCTTATATAGTTCCTGCAAAATTAAATAAACTTAAAAGTAGAGATCAGATCCAAAATAATATTTGCATACCTTTAGAGACATTGACATGTTTAATATATAGCTTTAAGTCATTTTCAAATATTAAATTTATGAATAAGCTTTATCATTATTATAATTTTAATGAATAATAATTGTACAGTCATTTGTTATTTGTGTGTCCATTTTTTATTTTTGTCGAAAGGATTCTAAAAGCTATTATACTATATTAACAAATCATTATATCAATTAGGGTAAGCAAATTTACTAATTTAAAAAAATATTTTATTATTTTTATTGTTTCAATCTGAATTGTAACATCATTTTTTTTCTTTTCTAAATCTACCATGTTATTTTCGTTTTTAAGATATTCGAATTTTTATATTCATATTAGATAGTGTATTTAAGGATGCAATAGTCAAAATTAAGTCCTAGTAAGTTAGTTCATCAATTAGTTAGAGTTTTAGAACGTTTAGAATTAGTTTTTCAATTATCTAAGACTTACTAATATGAAAACTAACTTGTCAAGACATAAGAACCCTATCCAAGATTGTATTCTCAATTGTAGCATCATTATTTTTCTCTTCTAGACCTAGTTATTTTCGTTTTTTATTAAATATATGAATTTTTATATTCATGTTAGATAGTGATTTTAATGATATAATAATCAAAATCAAGTCCTAGTAAGTTAATTAATCAATTAGTTAGAATTTTAGAACGTTTAAAATTTATTTTTTAATTATATAAGGTTTAGAGATATGAAAATTAACTTATCAAGAAATAAGTACCACATCCAAGATAATATTCTCAATTGTGACATCATTTTTCTTTCTCTTCTAAATCTAGAATGTTATTTTCGTTTTTAATAAATAAGAATTTTTATATTCGTATTAGAGAGTGGTTTTAAGGATATAACAGTAAAAATTAAGTCCTAGTAAGTTAGTTCATCAATCAGTTAGAGTTTTAGAGCATTTATAATTTGTTTTTGAATTATATAAAGCTTTATAATATGAAAATTAACTTATAAAAAATAAGAACTCCATCAAAGATAATATTCTCATTTTTAGCATCAATTCTTTTTCTCTTCTAAATCGAGTATGTTATTTTCGTTTTAAATATATAAGAATTTTTATATTCATATTAGAGAGTGATTTTAAGGATACAATAGTCAAAATTAAGTCATAAAAAGTTAGTTCATGAATCAGTTAGAGTTTTAGAACAATTAGAGTTAGTTTTTCAACTTTATAAGGCTTATTAATATGAAAATTAACTTATCAAGAAATAAGAACCCATCCAAAATAATATTCTCATTTGTAGTATTATTTTTTTTTCTCTTCTAAATCTAGTATGTTATTTTCGTTTATAAGGTATATGAAGTTTTATATTTGTTAACCCTACGGTTATTTAACCGAGGATTATAGTTGGTTTTGATGATTAACTAACATTGACAATTATGTTGTCTAACATGCATTGAGTTGATGAAGAAATATGTACAATCTTATACTCATGCAAACGGACATCTAGACGGGCAAATCGATCAAAGACTCTCAACGGAACGCATCAAAGAAGAAATTCGTCGATTGAATTTTTCATGCTTTTACTTCCTTCTTTGTAAACTAGACATAGAGAGATGATCGTTACGATGACTGTATACCTAGAACTTGCCCATATGTTTCCCGTGCATGTATAAAAGTTTTTCATTCTTAAAAAAATTAGGAAACTGCATTTTCTGGAATGCAGTCGACTGCAAGTTGGGCAGTGAGGTATTACAGTCGACTGCATTGAAATGCAGTCGACTGCAATACTTCCAGTAGCCTATTACAGTCGACTGCATTTGGATTACAGTCGATTGTAAGTTGGAAATTTGAATTTCCAACGGCTACTTTGGGATTACAGTCGACTGTATTTACTGTTTGGCGCAATAAATGCCATACCTAACTCCAAACGGTCATATTAATTCTCAACTCTATAAATACTCATCTTGGGCTTAGTTTTGATTCATCAATTGCATTCAAAGCTTTCTTATCTTTCATATTCTCAAAGATCAAAGCAATTGTTCAATCTCTCTTGGTTTTCATTGTTTTCTCATCCATTTCAAGAGAGCATTTATTGCGAGCTTACACTTGAGAGATATACACTTTTATAAAGTCATCATACAGTCATCTCTCTTGTTCTAGTGCTTAAACTTGTACTCATCTACTGATTGAGAGTGAAATCTTGTACACAATTCTTCATCTAAAGGTTCTTGTATCAAAGCTTGGGGTTGTCAAGCTTTGGAGCTTTGGGATTGTCAAAGCTTGTTCTTGATGTGGGCATAGCATCAAGGGATTGTAAGAGGTTCGATCTTGACCCGTAAGGAAGATCATACTAGTGGATTCTAGGGCCTTTCAAGGGACTTCCTTGAAGGGGTGGACGTAGGCTTGAGGGTATATCAAGCCGAACCATTTAAATCTCCTTGTCAAGTATCTCTAAACCCTTCTCTCTTTACATTATCGTTTTACATTTGTGTTGAGATTGGTTAGTTTGCTTATTTAAGTTATTGAGATTAAGGTTTGTTGTTTGTTAATTTTTAAAATAGTCTTAAAATCCTCTTCACCCCCTCTCTAGGGTTATCTTTTTGGTTTCAATATTCATATTAGATAGTGATTTTAAGGATACAATAGTCAAAATTAAGTCCTAATAAGTTTGTTTATGATTCAGTTAGAGTTTTGGAACGTATAGACTTAATTTTTCAATTATATAAGGCTTACTAAAATAAAAATTAACTTATCAAGATATAAGAACCCCATCCAAGATAATATTTTCAAATGTAGCATCATTCTCTCTTTTTCTTTCTAAATCTAGTATGTTATTTTCGTTTTTAAGATATATAAATTTTTATATTCATAGTGGAGAGTGTTTTTAAGGATACAATAGTCAAAATTAAGTCCTAATAACTTAGTTCATGAATCAGTTAGGGTTTTATAACGTTTATAATTTATTTTTTAATTATATAAGGCTTAGCAATATGAAAATTAACTTATCAAGATATAAGAACCCCATCTAAGATAATATTGTCAACAATAGCATATATATATATTTTTTTTATCTTTTTCATCTAGTATGCTATTTTTGTTTTTAAGATATATGAATTTTTATATTCATAGTAGAGAGTTTAATTAAGTCCTAATGTGTTAGTTCATGAATCAATTAGAATTTAAGAACGTTTAGAGTTAGTTCTACAATTATATAAGGCTTAATAATATAAAAATTAGCTAGCTTATTAAGAAATAAGAACCCCATGCAAAATAATTCTCTCAATTGTAGCATCGTTTTTTTTTTCTCTTCGGAATTCAGTTTGTTATATTCGTTTTTAAGATATATGCTTTTTTTATTCATATTAGAGAGTAATTTTAAAGATATAATAGTCAAAATAAAGTCCTAATAAGTTAGTTCATCAAATAGTTAGAGTTTTAGAACGTTTAGAATTTGTTTTTCAATTAAATTAGGCTTAGTAACTTGAAAATTAATTTATCAAGAAATAAGAATTCCATCAAAGATAATATTCTCAATAGTAGCATCAGTTTTTTTCTCTCTATTAAATCTATTATGTTATTTTCGTTTTTAAGATATATGAACTTTTATATTCATATTAGAGAGTGACTTTAAGGATATAATAGTCAAAATTAAGTCCTAATAAGTTAGTTCATGAATCAGTTAGAGTTTTAGAACGTTTAGAATTAGTTTTTCAATTATATAAGGCTTAGTAATATAGAAATTAACTTATCATGAAATAAGAATCTCATCCGAGATAATATTTTAAACCTTTAATAACACTTATAATTCTATTTCAAATTGAAAACATAATGTGATGACGTGTCAAGTAAATAAGTCAAATATCTGTGATGATGTGTCGCACAAAGGAGCTATCGCTTCGCTTATTATATATGATATAAATATAGATATATATAGATATGTAATAACCAGGGCCAGCCCGAGAACAACGAAGAGCTGTGTTTATTTAACAGCATACGGCCAGAAGCAGTTTCACAACCTTTGTTTGGCGCCCTCGTAGCAAAGTGAATCCTAAAGCTGGCCATTGACAAACAAAAAGAGAAAAAAGGGAAGAAAACTGTATAAAATTACAAATCATCAAAAAGTCAACACCAGATCCTCGTCAACCAGGCCAAGACTCGTTTGGGACTTTCGTCCAGCACTTCATCTGCACTACCCTCAATACTACCCTCAATAATTTCGAACCCCATAAGACCAAACCCAGATCACAAATTCGCCGCAAGAATCATCTAACCTACAATATTTTACACCTAAACCCTTCATCCCCCTCATCAAACATGGTTAGGTTATGGGCTTTTCGACTACTGTAGCAGCCCTAGTTGCCATAGCCACCTCTCTGCACGGCTGCATCGTGTGCCGTCGTTGTCAACGGTGGCTCAGGTTCGGTTCTAGGTCATTTTCGTTAGCCTCCAACTCTTCATTTTCGGGGAGGAAGAGGCGGCGGAGGCATTGGTGGTGGAGGAGGTAGTCTGGCAGCGGCAATGGAATCGGGCAAGAATAATTAGCGCGAGATCTCACAAATCTGCCTGTGTCTTTGAGGAGTTGCTTGAAAATTTTGCCAGAGTAGTTGATGGTCGCTGGAGAACATGAGAATACGGGAATCGGGTTGGGAGAGCGAGCGTGTACTGTGATGGGTGTGTTCAGCTGTCTGAATATGTCGGGGGTTCTTTTCAACTGTTGGAAAATGACTTACGGAGAATGGAGAGAATAACGGATGCGTGTAGCATAATCTCACATTAAAATATGCATCATGCCAAGAACCTTTTGAGCTCAAACGATTAAAGTACTATGGCTAATGAGTATTGAGTGACCAATTTCATCACTCGAATTTGGAAAGTGCCCCTCATGCATGTTTAGGAACCCCACCTACTAATTAAACGCGCACACAAACATGTTACTGGCCTCAAGATAATGATGAGCCAGGAAATGGATATCAAGTGGCCAAAGCATTAGGATAAAAGTTCCTTTAGGGAAATTGGATTCAGACAGGCATTGCTGTTACTTGCTGGTTCACATTTATTGTGTTGCCAAGTTAGGTTTGCTTTTGATTAGTCTTTAACATGGCAATTTTGCTGCTGACAATGGCAATACAACTTTAAGTCCATTCTCATGCAATAATAGACCAGGTACGAACACATGACTCATATGCAGTTCCACAAAACAACACCTCTTGTCACATTCAATGTGAACTTGCTGCTTGAGAAAAGGAAAATACTCTATGACCCGCATTAGTCCTTACCATCCAGGATTGTTACGTATATATATACTAAAATATTTTTTTTGCTTCATTTAGTTCCCTATTTTTTTTTTATGGGATCTCTCGCTTGATTCATTGATGTTAAATGATTAGAACTATACAATACTTACTCTAAAACTAGGCTCCGCAAAGGAAATTATTTGCGGGCAACAGTTTTTTGCGACCGGCGAGGTATTCCAATGAAGGATTTTTCGAGAGAGAGAAGAGTAAGAGAAACTGAGGTGGCAGTTCCAATGAACACATTATAAAATGGAAGGATGTTGTAACTTGGTTTTTGAGCATTGTGACATCTTATTAAGCCTAAAGAGACTGGAGAGAGAGTACTTATAATAACGGATGCGTGTAGCATAATCTCGCATTGAAATATGCATCATGCCAACAACCTTTTGAGCTCAAACCATAATAGTATTATGGCTAGAGAGTACTTACTGTGGCTAATGTGTAACCAATTTCATCACCCGAATTTGAAAAGTGCTCCTCATGTCAACGAACCCCACCTACTAATTAAACGAACACCACAAACATGTTTCTGGCCCTCAAGATCACGAGCCAGAAAAGGGATATCAAGTGGCCAAAGATGTTTCTGGCCATCTCAACATCTTCAAAAATGCAGTGTGAAGACTTGTATAAGAACCCACATGGGGACGGAATTCAGAAATCACATCCAAATTTGACCAGTGAAATCATTCACAATCTTTGTACATCTGCCAACCACACATGAATGAGAAAAGGAAACAAGAGCATTTAAGGGCTGCGTACACCAACATGGGTGTACTCATTGGGCAGCCCAGCGGAAAACCAACTCATTGAGTAGCGAGAAGGAAATACAAAGTGCTATGATTTTCTTGTATCAGAGCACGCATGTGACTCGAAGTACCATCAATTCATTAAATGAAAATGATTGCTCTTTCCGGAAAAATGGGTCTCGTGACGGTATACGGTGCTTTCAGCCTTTATAACCAGGCAAGAGGTTAGGTGCATGACAAGGACCATGTGCATCTCTGTAAGTTAGCCAAGGGACAATTGAAGTTATTATTATGCGTATAATAATGTACCATGGTCGTGCATATGAATATGTGTGGACCTAATACTAATTGATCGTCTCACCTTCTTACTCAGATATGCTCCCTACAATATACGTGCACATCTTTTCTTCTTTTACCATTTTTCTGTTGGTAGGGGAAGGTAAGATTTGCGGTCTCTGTTTCTAATCTCCAGGGGATTTTCTCCCCAACGTAAGCGCTTCGCAATGGAGATGTTATTACAGGTGGGTCAGCTTGTTTTTTTTTAACTATCTTAGTTTATATAAAGGTTCAATGTGTATAATTGTGTACACTCGTATTCTAACAGGCGTGGACCCAATTGAATAGGGCTGGACCGGCCAAGTCCACTCTTAAGAAATCGTACTCATGCCCAATTCAGTCCATCTAAGTTAATCAATTGTCTCTAAATATTTTTAGTGACTTTTATTTAATGACACTAAAAAAATGTTGCTAATAATTGTCGTTGAAAAAAACCACTAAAAATATTTAGCGACTATTAGTTGTCACTATACACGGGGTTGGAGGAAGATTCCTACTACCCGGGCTAGAACCAAAGTTTGTTCTAATATCCATTCACGTCCAGTCCTTGAAAATTTTGGTGGGTACAGGCTGGACATGGACTGTACAAGGGTTGTCCATGATTACAAATTAGTTTTGTACTTAATTTTTAAGCATATCAATTAGCATTCAAGTCTACCAATTATCATAATGAAGAAAAATATAGTGAAGTATCAAAATAGATTTAAATATAAGCATGGAAACATGTTTTAGATCTCCAAACCTATACGCTAAGAGGATTTTCAAGACTAAAGAGAAAAAAACATATATTGTAGCACATTTAGTTTACATACATAAGTCATGTTACATAAAAGTTGGAGGGGCTGATTATCAATGGGCTGGGCGGCGCCTTGACAACTATTGTTCATGCACAACTCATACTTTTTACAAACTCAAGATTTTATGTCCACGTCTACCCCGCCTCTGTAAAAGTAAGCTCATGCTCATATTTCTACAGGCTAACAAACGGTTGTCCAGCCCAAGTTGCACAACCACAATAGATCATCTTTTTTTCTTTGTGGATATGGTCCCTACAACATACATTCACATTTTTTTTTCCATTTTGTTTTTCTGTTGGTTGGGTGTTGGGGTTGCGAGGGCTAGATTTGTAGTCTCTATATCCAATCTTCTTAGAATTTTCTCTTGAGTGTGAGCTCCTTCCAATGGGGATGTTAGTGTTAATATGTATAGTAGGTTCTAAACTTGTCTAGAATTCGATTATGGTTATTAGCATTAGGTCAACATGTTCTCAAGTATCTTAGCTTATATTGTCGTTCTTCTCATTATCTAACAACTTAAAATTTTAGAATAAATGATAACTTAACATTGAGTACCCGTGTGCAAGAGCTCTGATCTCAAATTTGACGAATCTTGAAAAGGCATCCAGAGCTTTCTGCATTTTGTAAAAGTCTATTAGTACGTGCATATGCATCTTATACATATACATATGCCCACATGAACGATATATTTGGATGAGACCCGGGTTTTGTAGGAATAGCTTACAACTCTCGTAGCGACAAACTAATGATGGTCCCAACATATGTTAGTGACTTTTATTGAGTGACGCTAAAAAAATACAATTCAAAATTATCACTAATTAAAGGTGTCTGCAAAACTATTACTAACAATATTTAACGACTATTAATTATCACTGCATAACAGTTTGTAGGTTATTTCTAATACAAGGGTTGCAGGAAAATATTTTGAATTTAAATTTCGCAACGAATAGCTGTGGCCACTCCCTGTTGTTAACTTTTTAGGCATTTTACTCTTTTATAAGCTACAACTATAAAAAGAGAAAAAATAGGAGGACGTAAGATTTTTTTTTTTGGCCATAATGATCCAAATCAAAATGTTGACGTACACGGGTCCAAACTACATCCAAAAAGAATTATGAATAACCAGAGCAATTAAAGACCACCATATGACAACCCATATGGCAGGAATTGGCATGCAAAGCCCACTTGTACACACTACAAGAAAATCAACTTTGGCGACGGACTTTTAGTGGCAGATGGACTTCCATCGCTAAAAGCCACCTTTAGCGACGGATTTCTCCATCGCTAAAAGTCCATCAAGAAAAGTTTTCAGCGACGGATGATCAGTTGCTAAAAGATTTTTTCACTGTCTTTATTTTTAACGACGGATTCCAATCCGTACCTAACATTATCTTTTTCAATTTTTTTTACTACCGTTAGCGACGGAATCTGCCACTAAAAGTAAAAAAAGTTTGAAAAAAAAAGACTTTTAGTGATGGACCTTCAGCGACGGGCAAGATCTGTTGCTAAAAGTAGATTTCTATTAAACCCTAGTTTCTTCTTTCCTTTTCCACCGCACACGCTCTCTCTCTCTCTCCCCCGCCGTAATCCCCCACCTCCCACACCCCCACTCCGGCCTCCTATTTACTGCCGTAATTCCGCTTCTACAGCCCCGCCGTAACCCTACCCTTGCCACGCCGTAACCTCGGTCAGAGCCCCAACATTGTTACCCCGCCACAGCCCCGTCGTAACGCTGCCACAGCTTTGTCCCTGCTGTAAGAGACGCCCCCACCTTGCACCACTGCTGCACCTCATTGCCTGCTACCTTGCGCTACTACCACCGGCTGCCTTGTGCCACTGCCGCCGGTTACCTTCAATCACTGCTGCTAAAGGCTCAATTTTTGGAAGTTGATTAAAAATTTTTGTTATAAATATAAGGTTGTTAAAAATATGAAGGGCTAATTATACCTATGTCCCTGAGATTAGGGGTAATTACAGTCAAGGATACAAAGTTTCAAAATGTAACATTTCGTGACCAAAAGTATTTTAAATGTATCACCCGTGTCCATCCGTTAGGATTCCGTCCAAAAAGTGTACTTTTTTTATGATGTCATCAATACGTATTTTTAAAATGACGATACTACCCCTGTACTTTATATACATAATATTTTAAAATTTCAATCTACCAATTAGGGTTTCAAAACCCTAATTTACAAACCCTAATTTTCAAAACCAATTAGGGATTCAATTCAATGTGCAATTCAATTCAATCTTCAATTCAATCTGTAATTCAATTCAATCTTCAATTCAATTCAAATGCCGAAGGTCAGGGTGCAGCGCCGGGGACGGGGGAGGAAGGTCGGGGTGCAGCGCCGGGGATGGGGGATGAAGATGGGTTGCAGCGCAGACGGGGAAGGGGGAGGAAGATGCTTAATCGAGTCTCTGCGAGCATCGCACCGAAGCCACTATGCTGCTACACCATTGCAACTGCCGAAGCCACCGTGCTGCTACACCACTGAAACCGCCAAAGCCACCGTGCTGCTACACCACTGAAACCGGCGATCAACTCCGGCGCTCATTCCGATCGACCAGTGAAGGCGACGCCGACGACGGGGAAGGGGAAAGGGAAGGGGGAGGGTGAGGGCGACGGGGAAGGGGAAAGGGTAGGGTGGGGGCGACGGGGAAGGGGTATGGTGGGGGCGACGGGGAAATGAAAGGGGTAGGGTGGGGGCGACGGGGAAGGGGATGGGGTAGGGGGAGGCACATGCGACAGGGAGGCACATGCGAGGGGAGGGGGGAGACAATGAAAATTAGGGTTTCATGTGGTCCTAGGGGCAAATCAGGATTTCAACTTTTATTTAGGGGCAACTTGGTCTTTTTGTCAGGACCGTTAAGTATTTTGGTATTCCGTTTGTCAATGGACATAAGTGTTACATTTTGAAACTTTGTGTCCTCGCGTGTAATTACCCCCAAACCTCAGGGACATAGGTGTAATTAGCCCAAATGTGAAATAAAATTTTGTATGAGATTGTTAGGAAAATGAAATTGGATTATTTTTTTATAAATATGAGGTTGTTTAAATGTGAAATTGGATTTTGTATGAGATTGTACGATTTTTTACTAGATTGTTATAAATATAAAATTGTTATAAGTGTTATAAATGTGAAACTGAATTTTGTACGAGAAATACAAGATTGTTTATATATCTTATTAATGGTTTATGAAATTTACATTGTGGTTGCATTGAAGATTTCTTTAGAGATTTGGATACATCGGTTTTAATATACGGACATAATTTTATCTCCAGCTTGGACATAATTTTGGACTCCAACTCAGGATAGAAAATTTGAAATAGTTAACTACTCAAATGAATAATTTAAAGCTCTTAAAAAAGATAATTAAAAACAACCCTAAACCCTAATTATAAACAACCTTAAATACGACCCTAAATCTTAATTAAGCCCTAAAAACTAACTCTAATTAAATACAACCCTAATTTTTTGAGGACAAGACTCGAACAACTAGTTTAGAGGAACCCAGTCGACTGCATTGGGAATACAGTCGACTGTAATCGCAGTTTTGCTTATTTAATGTCTCTAACGGCTATATTTCATATGTTCTCTATATAAATGATTACGGACTTCATCATACACCATGGAAATCATATTCTAAGCCTCCATTCATTAGAAAAACATCAAGGCTCTTAGATTAATTTTTTTTTCTCTTTATCTTCATGATTTTACATCACTAAAGAGAGCATATTTGTGAGCAATTTTTTAATTGAGAATGAGCATTCTTCAAGTCATCAATTTTCTCATCTCTCTATTGTACTAAATCTTCATTTGTACTCATTTCCTTTCAAGATGGTTTCTTTATACATAATTGATCTTTGTAAAAGGATTGTGATCAAGGCTTGAGTGTGCTTTGTAGATTCAAGGCTTGTGCTTGGTGTGGAGATATCACCAAGTGTTGTAAGAGTTTTGATCTTGACCCAAAAAAAGATTGTTGTTAGTGGATTCTAATACTCTTGCAAGGGACTTCCTTGAGGAGGTGGATGTACGCTTAAGTGTAATTTAAACCGAATCATTTAAATCTCCTCGTCAAGTATTTCTAACTCAATCTCTTTACTTACTGCTCTACAATTGCTTGAGATTGTGTAGTTAGCATCTTCATTGAAGTATTACTTGGTTTGATTGAGATTCTTGATCGTGCTTAGTTTAAATTCTCCATTAATTTTAAAAAATCTTATTCACCCCTTCTAGAGTTTTTTTATTGGTTTCCTTACGTTTGGTGGTGCTTTTCCTTTTTCCTTCCCCCCCGCCTCCCTCCTTTCCATTCATCTATCCTTTAACTCGCTAGATTTTTAAGGTTTTGATGTATTTGAGCTTCTCCCCTTAAGTGTTCCCTCCCCTAACTGTTGGCAGCACTTGCCTATACCCTGCATATCCCCTTCCTTTATTACCTCCTATGTGGTTTTCCACCTCCTGCTAATATTGGAATTGCTCCCTTTGTTAGAGTACTGATTGTTTGGTGGGTTGTGGAACATGGTTAGATGTTTTGTTGTGACTAAGTTGTTTAGGTGGGTTTAATGTGTTTGGGTGGTGGTTGTTGGATTGTTGTTGAGCTGGGTACATATAATTTCGATAGAGTTGTGGATCTCTTATGGTTTAGTGGTAGTTAGGACTGGTAATTGGCATTTTGTTGACACGAAGAATTCTTATTTTCAGTTCAGTCGTTGCATCGATAAAGCACATGAGTAGGCGTGAAAGTGGATGCTATAAGGATTTTGATGCGGGGCGAAATGGATGTTCGGCCTTGAGGCTCATTTATGGAAGATCTAAGGTGTGAGCTGTGAGGACAACGGATCAAGCAAGGAACCAGATTCATGTACAATTTTGGTTCCAAACAGTAAGGTGAAAAAGGTTAAATATCTGATTTGTTTTATAACCTTACTGTTATTTTCAGTCTAATTGGATCGACCAGATTTCTAGCATTATTTGTAAATCTCTAAGTCTTGGCAAGTTATTATACGTTAGACTAAAGTGCATGATATGCTTTGTTTCGATTTGGTTGTAAAAATTTGTGTAGAAAGCCTTTCAACAATCTAACCTATTCGGTCATGTTCATCTTTTGTACATAGTCAGAGATATGTCGTGACCTACTATTGGTTTGTGATGCCCTAAAAATCTCAAAAACTTTATAATCTTTCTTATCAACGTTGTTATCTTATTACCAAGGAAAATAAATACATACTTTGTCGCAATTAAAAAAAAATAAATGACCTATTAGGTAGCCTTTAAATAATTTCATCTATGCGTTCATGTTCATTTGTTGTACAGAATCACGTCTACATCGTGACCTATTATCTGTTTGTGACGCTTTAAGGCAACTAGAAAACTTTGTAGTATTTGTTATTAATGTTATTCTCTTATTAACGTTTTGGAAGGTGGGCGCAACATTTTGATGGGAAAAAGGATAAGATCACACAAATATGCGTACCTACCCAGCCTTGCCAACTAGGCCCAGTACTACTATTCATAAATTTATTATGTCCATTTCGGGCCCCTGAATTTTATCCCACCCGTACACTTTCCTAAATAAGCGAGAGACCAGAACAAATAGACTGACGACCTATATGTTGGGGCACTGCCTCTCTTTTTGCTTAGCCTTTTGGTACCAAAAATTAAGAGAAAGGTAAAATATTTTTTTTTACAACCAAAAAAATGTTATCCGTCAACAAAAAAGTTGGCTTCATTTTCTTTGGAGGGGAATTGTTTTACTTAGTATCTAGTTAAGAACGAACTTTACAATATTGATATTTCTCAACAGTTTATTGCCCCCTTCCAAATATTACTTGCCACTAAAAGTGTTTTACCCCGCTATTCGTACCTTTTAGAGAAATTTACTAAAAAGATATGAAGTTAACGAGCAAGGATGCTACCTTTCAAAGGACTGTGTTTCCTTGAACACACACCTACATGACTGCAATAAGTGAGTGTCACATGGGTTAGCTACAATGCCTTAGCTATTTAATTGTGTTAGCTACAATGCATTTTATGTAGTGTCAATATTAAATGCTCACATAAAGGCGCGCGCACATTTGGAAAACTAACATCGAGGGGGGTCTAACTTCTCAAAGCAGACGATTAAATGGTGGCAGCTACAATATGACAGCTCATGCATATCGTATTATACACCAGTTTAAAACGCTTTCTTGATCGGATGACGGAACTGAAGATGATCGGTTTAGCAGCTGTGCTAATTTTCTATGATATTTGCTATATTGGTATTGTTTTTCATTCATTCAGGATTTTTTTAGGAAGTAAGAGATTACTGACCGATGCAGTCTTACTAGCTACTTTTTCCAGTAAAGCACGAACAAGAGTATATCTAGATATTAATTTCAATAAATAGCATCTTAATTGCCAAGTAGTCAGCACAACTTTGTAAAACCCTTTATATATTGATAAATGTTTCCAATACGTTTCAAAAAAAGATATGTAAAAAGGGAAACATGATTTAAGGTTACCTGGGGGACGGAGAATGAAACTCTGAATTTAGAAAATCATGTAGTTTAGCTTCCCTTTATGCATAAACGTTTTCAATTGAAATTTTGGAATAAAGTTAAACATAACATCTTCTTTCATAGGCTGTTGTACACTTGAGTTGTCTAGTTAAAAGATTAACATTTTGTCATTCATGCACTTTTAGTAGAAAATAAGTATATGCAAAGACGTTATAGCGTGAAAAAAGAGACGCTCAAATCGTAATATTGTTTAGCGCCAAAAAAGGAATGTTTTGCTTTTATAATTTAAAATAGTAGATGTTTCGGCTTTGGGTCCCTTCGTAGTTTCACTACTGTTATTTATATCTTTGCGTTGCTCTAGAACCTACTTTCAAAAACTTGATCAAATTTATCTGAACTCATCAATGTTTTGATGCTCAATTCTCGCACAAACTATACCTCTCGCTTTACATTATTGCACTCTGTTACCAACGTGCCAAACTTTCACTCCAGACCCTTTCTCACTTAGTCAGCAAAAAATACTTAGATTTCACATTCCCATATGCTTTTATACATGTTTTCTTTGACGCAAAAGTTCCGAGCCGCAAACGAAAAGAAAAAAGGGAAACAAAAGTAAGGCAAAAAGTATGATCTCGTTTCCTATTCAGACGTAACCTTAGCAATTCTTTTTGCCCCCACTATACCAAAGAATAGTGCGGTTCCTTTTCCTGTATTGTTATTATAATTACTTGAGCTAAAGAATAATGTAGAAGCTTGTATCCCTTCTAACTTTAACTTTATGATGTCAGATTTTCTGGATGCCATTACACAAACTGTCTACGAATTTGTGTAAGAACTAGAAAAGCAACTACCTTTTGTTGAGTAAAAAATGAAAAGTACACGCAATATGCTAAAAAAAATTAATGTATTCTTTTGATGTGGAAAAGGCGTTGTGGATAGATTTTGTCCTCTTCCAACCATGATTGTTGCTAATTATCACTAAAATCTTCTTGTCTTCATTGATACCGACAAGTTAGTGGCAGATAGGAGTTGCACGTGACTTTAAAACCTGAACTGCCAGTCATCTGTGGTTCAAACCTTTGAGTTATCTGTCGTTCAAAACTTAGTAATGGTTAATAATCTTACAAAAAAGCCTACACCTTTTTTTTTTTTTTCAGTTCTGAAATTGCACATATATCTTGAGTTCTGCGCGGATCGCGATCTCCTACTAATGATATTGGTTGTTTTGAATTTGGCTGCATCTTATTGTCATCCTCAACGACAAGCTGTAATCGTTCAATGTTACCTAGAGGAAAGTTGTTAACATTTATCTACATGTAAATATAACTGTAGCCAAAAGACGATTTTCAAACTTGCTCTCTATTATAAGTTATAGGGCTAATTACACCTATATCCCTGAGGTTTATGGGTAATTACAACAAATGACAATAGTTTGGACAAATTACACTTATGTCCATTGACCAAACAGAATCTTAAAAACCTTAACGGTTTTAATGAAAAGACTTTATTACCCCTGAGTTGGAACCTTATTTATTTTTCAATACCATTATTTCATCTTCTTATTTTTAATGCCATTACTCTTCCCCCCCCCCCCTAAGCCCATTTGGCCATTTCTGTCTCAAACACCGTTGACAGCACCCCTTCGTCTGTGCCTCCCTGCCGCCGCACCCTTCCCCGTCGCCCCCACCCTCCCCCTTCCCCTTTCCGGTCGCCGGCGTCGCCTTCCCTCGAGATGGCGCCGGTGATAAATCCCGGGCGGTGGTGGCAGCTGTGAGATGGTTGCGGCGCGGAGGCGTTGGTGATGGCGCTCGGTGAAGGAGCGCCGGAGTTGATCGCCGATGATGGGGCAGCTGACCGGAGTTGCTGGCCGGCGACGGGTCTGTCGGCAACATAGATCAGACGGTTGCAGTGGTAGCAGCACGGATGCATCGGGGCGATACTCGCAGAGGCACGATGAAGGGGCATTTCGGTGAAGGCACAGGGAACGGAGTTAGTCGCCGGCGACCGATAGTGGGCTTGCCATGGCGTGTAAGAGGGAAGGGACTACCGGTGTGGGGCGAGGGGAGGGGGCTGCCGGCGGGGGGTGAAGGGAAGGGGCTGCCGGGGAGTTAGCTGCGGAAGACAAAATAATTATCCTAATTATTAATAACATTTTTTTGTTCAAAATACTCAGTATATACAATAAAAATTATTCAGCATGTACAGAACAAGGGTAATTTTCTCATTTTAAAAATACGTATTGCTGACATCATAAAAAAAGTACACTTTTTGGACGGAACCCTAACGGATGGACACGGGTGATACATTTGAAACACTTTTGGTCACGGAATGTTATATTTTAAAACTTAGTGTCATTTACTGTAATTACTCCCTAACCTCATAGACATAAATGTAATTAGCCTTAAGTTATAGGTCGTGAAGCTGGAGCACTAATAGCGTGCATATGTAAGAAGTACTCCGGTATAATAGTTCAGACACTTAACCCCCTAGTCCTTAACCTCGCAACAGAATCGCCCATTGACAAACACAAACACACACACACACATATGGAAAACCAAATTAACCAAATATATGGCTAGCCTTTCCTAAGGCTAATGTCGAATACTACGAAGTTTTGGACAAAAAATAGATAATTTTTTATTTCCTTTTTCTCTCTCCCTTTTCCCAGTTAATCGATTCTTTCTTTTCCCCTTACAGTTAGAATCTGAGCCCATCACTACTCAACCTTGCATCATGACTCATGGAGCATTTTATTCTCAATTCCCTCTCACATCTAATCACCGGCGCACTACTAGCTTTTTCAGATCCACCAGTACTAGCAAGGCTTTGTCCCTTTCACCCATCTGTCAAACAAATCAAAGGCTCTCTCTTCATTACCCTAATGGACAATCCCAAATGGTTGAATACAGATGCCCTATTAGATTCACTTATTTACGTCAAGTGACATGGCACTTGATGTAATCTGATGCCGCACAGGAGAGAATGGAACGGCAGTGGTGGGTGTATGTAGGGGCGGTGGTTCGCTGGTGCAGGGGCTAGCTGGCGGTGGTGGTTAGCAATGGGGCGGTGTGGGTAAACTATATATATAGAGAGAGAGGTACGGGGAGAGAGAGAAGACAAAAAAAGAATATTAGTCGCTAGCCTTAGACAATAGCGACAATTGCCTAAAACTAAGAACATATTGACTTTTTTCATATATATATATATATATATATATATATATATAGTTGCATATGTCGTCACAACAAATTTTAAAGCGTTCTGTTGGGACATTGAAAACCTTTAGACCTGTAGTTATTGAGAAAACGTGACATTACACAAAAGTGGACCTCCACAGGGCTTTGGACAGCCTAAATCACACGACAAATGGTGATGGGCTGCAGAATTTGGTCAACACTTCTACACGCCACCATAACCACACATTTGGAATTAACACCCTATCTCCTATTTTGCTCCTCACAGCTGTGCAGTGCAGGCGTGCTGCCAAAATGAACACTAAAATCACCTTAAGAAGTAGGTCAGCCATTCATTTTTGACGAGGACGTTTGAGGAGTTACCCACCTAATCTTAGGAGCTAAGTGGCTCATCCATTGTATGTGCGCCTTCTTGGTGGCATTGAGCGCTCTCTTATCTTCCTAACATAGTTATCGGAGCATGGCCACTTGGGCCATTCACTCATGTAGGTGGGTCTCGGAAGAACCGTGCAGAATAGGGCTTGATGGGGAGTTTCGATGTGGATAGGGTTGCAAGCAAAGTAAAGATTATTAAAATGTACGTGTAAGGTGTACGGAGTGTTATTCTCACGTTCAATTACTATGAAGAATAAGATGTGCATTATGGAATGTGAGAGAACAAAATCCTACGGTCAAAACCAACAAAAAAGGGTCCCCACAAAAGTTTGGCTTCTACCCATCTTCACGAGATGTGGATCTAGGGCTACAACAGTGCTGCTGTAGGGAAAATCGTGGCCGTCCATCTCGATCCCAAGGCTGTGAAAAAGCCACGTCATGAAGCAAATAAAAAATACCAAAAAGACTAGTATCCAGAGCAACGACGTTACGAGAGGCTCTCTCTTTCACCCTCTCCTATTTCTCGCTCCTCCCCTTTTGCTTTTAATCTGTCATGGGAGGATCTTCAATTTGCCACAACGACTTCAAATTGGATCCTATCCTGATCAAAGGCAAAAAGAAGGTTACGATCTCTGTGTGCAGGCAACGACCAAAGATGTCCATATGAAAAGCACATTCAATCAACATTGGATTAGTTATTTAAGTTATACGATCTCCATGTGAGATCACGATCAAAAGCACCTCCAATCTGCATTTAATATGTGATTTCAAATTCATAATGAAAAGATTTGAAGTTTGTCCACAAGTAAGAACTTACGGCAAAATCATTTCGGGTGGTTCGTTATGGCTGATTTGGTATGTTCCGGTCATCAGAATGGATGACTCTTGTGGTGGCTAGCATCTTTGCGATGGTTCTTTACCGTCTCATGAGGGCAATTACCGAATTTTTTTTAACTGAGCCACTGAGGATTAAAGTAAGGAGAGAGAAAATGAGAAATTGAGAGGTGGTAACGGAATGGGTTCCGCTGCGTCATTACTAAGCGGCACGTTTTGGGTACCTGCTGACATGGCTTTTTCACAGCCTTTGGATAGATATGGACGACCACGATTTTTCCTACAGCACCTTTACTGTAGCCTTAGCCATAACAGAGACCACATCCATCTTTACGACACGTGAACCTCTCCAAATGCATCCCATGGCTACAAATTAAACCCAGCTACCTTTGTGGTTGGATCCAAGAATACAAGCGGATGTTAAAAGACAACCTTGTACTAAGAAGTAACGACAAGAAGAAAAAATTTCACGTATCACTAGATATAAGTCGTCATAAATGCAAACAGTGGATTTGTTAAACTTTTGTCATACAAACATAACTTCACATTCTATTATACTTTTTCGAAAATCATTTATTGATAAAAATTGCGTTAGTCACCAAAACGTAAACGTTCACGATATATGCTTGAGTAAAAAACCGTAACATAGTGTAAACATAAACACTTCCATGTCACTTTGTTCAAGAATTTTACTTAAGATGTACAAAACAAAAGACATACCGGTGAAAAAAAGTATGACTTCCAAAAAATGGTGGGCATTGCCTTGCTGCAATCATGTGTTGGCTCAAGATTCGTCGTAGCAAGTCGAACCGCCAAGTACCCTGCAGAGAATGCATACCTCTTCAGTGGAAGAAAGACACTCTCTTTGCGCTAAGTAAAATTGCATCGCGTTGGCCAACCCAAGGCAACTCGCCAAAGAGCATCAAGATAGATGCAACACCAAGGAGTCAGAGATCGGCCTAAGGGAAAATTCTCACTGGAGGTTGATTTGTCATATAGCAAGTTGGTGATTGTCTATTAACTTTCAAATTAATGACAACAATGGCTAAACGACATGTGGCATGTTATGAGCAAGGGAAGGACACGTGTCTTTCTCTGACGCGGGTTGAAGTTTTAACTGTTCAATGTTTCATCATGAGAAGAGTTGTAAGAGACGTGACAGAGGGTGAATGACAACTTAGCCAATAAGATACAATGAGGCCTTATCCAACCTCAGGACATGGTAAAGTCATATCAATCAAGGAAGCTCACGTGAAATGGTAAATAGGTATGCTTGGACACGTGCCATGTCCAATTGGATCGAATTGAGGCTAAATAACTGTAGAGTCAGTTATTAATCCTCTTAAGCATCAAACATAAACTAACTCCTAATTTACGTCGAAACACTTTCGATTACCTTAGGTAAGCAGGTACATTCTATTACAATCAAACCAACTGTTTGATTCGACGTTCACCTAAGCGTATCCAATTTTTGAATTAGTACTTTATACTTTTAAAGTGTTATTATTCTATAAAGTTATTCATTGCAACGAAGATAAACTACCTTAATTTATTGGGTTAATTTTACGCTACACCCCATACTTAGGGGTCAGTTGCACCCAGCACCCGATAGTTTTAATTTTGGCACCCAGCACCAAAATGTTTAAAATCTTGGTTTCCAACACCAAGTAACGGTCAAAATGGCCATTGACCGTTACGTCCGTTAATTTTTTAGGGGCAAAATAGTCTCTTTGTCCTTTACAAATGACATGGTATCCATGTCATTTCCACGTGATCAATTCTTCATTCAATCTATCCCATTGGACCCACTTCATTTTCTTCCTCCCCCACCCTCACCCCAACCACTAATTTATACCACCACCCTTGCTGAGCACACTACCACCACCAACCTACAAAGCCATGTCGCCACAACTTACCTGCAACCAAACCCCCCACGGCTACCAACCTATGAATCCCCACCTCCATCACGACCTGAAAACCCGCCACCGCCAACCGCCGACCCTAGTAACCCACAATCACACCTACCCACCATATCTGACCACCCCACCCATCCACCACTGTGCCCTTTCCAATTACTCCACCAACCAGCCACCGCCCTTCATCATTGTGGTGCCACCAGCAAGCCCCAGATCTGCATCCCAGATCCTAGCGTGATTCGGTCATTCGACTATATTTTGAATCAATGGTGTTCGGTCTTGGGTCATGGATCTGGGCACTAGCAGTGAATGGGGTTGAGATTAACGGTGATTGGGGTGAACCCGTGGGTTGTGATTTGGTAGTGCTGATGGTTCGGTGGTTGTGGGTTAACAGTAATGGTCCAAAATAGTACTGGTGGTTGCGGGACTGTCGGTGTGGCTAAGGAAGGGGCTATGGGAGGGACGGGGCTGTAGGAGGGACTGAGGAAGGGGTTGTGGACGGGGCAGAGGTGGTAACATAGTGGGGAGTGGGGCTTAGTGTATGTTGGTAGTAGTGACAGAGGTTTGACGTGGTGCAGGGTGCGTGGACCGAGAAAACGGCCGTACTCCGGCGAACTCCCCAGACCGACAGAGAGGGGCGCCCGGTCTCCGGTCAGAAGGTCGGCTCCATCGCCGGTCCCGGCGAGGACAGTGACGGGTCAGCGGTGGAATGCGGGGCCGGCTAATGGCATCCGGCGGGATCCCAGTGAAAGATGAATCCAGGTAACGGTACTGCGATAGGCTCCGTCGGCTCCATCTCCCTGCGAATCGCCGATCGATATGCCCCTCGAATAAACAGTTGAAATTTTTTGTAATTGGGGATTAATTGAGGGATATGTGGAAGGAGAGAGAGATAAGGGTTGTTGGAAGGAAATGGCGTGGACAGCCAATTGTCCATGTGTCACTAACTGGGATGACATGTAAGCTTTAGGGGCAATAATCCCATTTTGCCCCTGAAAAACTAGCAGCCTTCTAGTCAACAGGCAGTTTGACCGTCATTTGGTGTTGGGAGCCAATTTTAAAACCCTAGGGTGCTGGGTGCAACTGACCCCTAAGTACAGGGTGCTAGGTAAAATTAACCCTAATTTATTGAATGTTTTATTACGCTTGAGTAGATTAGGAATAGGTGTAGATTAGGTTATGAGTAACACCGTAATGTGCATAGCGCTGAAAAGTCTTAAAACTTGAGGTCAAAAAATGGAGTCTGGGAATTTTTCAAGTCCCTGTACACCGTTTGAAAGAAGTTAAAAGATACATACTCTCTCAATCGCTAGACCATTTAATTATTTAAAAATTATATTTGTACGTACTCTCATCATCAGGACCTATTACGTTTGCGCATTGTAATATTCGTAGTAGAACCTTCTAAAGGTACACATATTGTAAACACAGCAAACTTGCCTTTATTTGAAACTAAATAGCAATATATTATGTGAAGAATCTTCTAGTATCCAATAAACAACGCGTTGCCTTGGTCCAAAGCTTTGTCTGATGATGGCAACTACTGAAATTGTTTCAACTGAGCCATTGAGGATCAAAGTAAGGAGATAGAAAATGAGATCTTCAGAGATGGTAAACAAATGGGTTCTGCTCCGTCACCTGCCGACGTGACTTTTTCACAGTTTTCGGATAGATATGGATGGCCACGATTTTCCCTACAACACTCCTGCTGTAGCCCTAGATCCATCTTTACGGAACGTGAACCTCTCTAAATGCATCCCATGGCTACAGAATAAACCCAGCTACCTTTGTGGTTGGATCCAAAAAGAAAACGTTGTACAAAGAAGTGGTCCTTCCAATAACAAGGACAAGATGAAAAAATTTCACATGTCACTAGATATAAGTCGTCAATAATGCAAACACTGAATTTGTTAAACTTTTGTCGTACAAACATAACTTTACATTCTATTATACTTTTTTGAAAATCGTTCATTGATAAAAATTATGTATGTGACTAAATGTGAATGGTCAAGTACGTGCTTGAGTGAAAAACCATAACAGAGTGTAAACAAAAACACTTCCATGTCACCTTTTTCAATAATTTTACTTAAGATGTACAAAACAAAAGACAGACCAGTGTAAAAAAATATGACTTAAAAAAAGTAGTGGGCATTGCCTTGCTACAATCATGTGCTGGCTTCAAGATTAGCCCTAGCAAGTCGAACCGCCAAGTATCCTGCAGAGAATGCATACCTCTTCAGTGGAAGAAAGACACTTTGTTTGCTTTAAGTAAAATTGCAACGCGTTGGCCAACCCAAGGCAACTCGCCCGTAGAGCATCAAGATTGCCGCATCACCAAGGAGTCAGAGATCGGCCTAAGGGCAAATTCTCATTGGAGGCTGATTTGTCCTATAACAAGTTGGTGATTGTCTATTAACTTTCAAATTAATAAAAACAATGGCTAAACGACATGTGACATGTTATGAGCAAGGGAAGGACACATGTCTCTCTCTGACGCGGGCTGAAGTTTAACTATTCAATGTTTCATCATGAGAAGAGTTGTAAGAGAGGTGACAGAGGCTGAATGACAACTTAGCCAATAAGATACAATGAGGCCGTATCCAACCTATGGACATGGTAAAGTCATATCAATCAAGGAAGCTCACGTGAAATGGTATATAGGTATGCTTGGACACGTGTTAGGTCCAGTTGGATCGAATTGAGGCTAAATAATTGTAAAGTCAGTTATTAATCCTTTTAAGCATCAAACACAAACTAAGTCCTAATTTACGTCGAAACACTTTCGAGATTACCTTAGGTGAGCAGGTACATTCTAGGACCATCAAATCAACTGTTTGATTCAACAGTCACCTAAGTGTATCCAATTTTTGAATTAGTACTTTATACTTTTAAAGTGTTATTATTCTATATAGTTATTCACTGCAATGAAGATAAACTACCTTAATTTATTGAATGTTTTATTACGCTTGAGTAGATTAGGAATAGGTGTAGATTAGGTTATGAGTAACACCGTAATGTGCAAAGGACTAAAAAGTCTTAAAACTTGAGGTCGAAAAATGGAGTCTGGGATTATTTTTAAGTTCATGTATACCGTTTGAAAGAAGTTAAAAGATACATACTCTCTCAATCGCTAGACCGTTTAATTATTTAAAAATTATATTTGTACGTACTCTCATCATCAGGACCTATATTTATACGTACTCTCATCACCGGGACCTATTACGTTTGAGCATTGTAATATTCGTAGTAGAACCTTTTACAAGTACACACACTAACACACCCTAAACACCCCAAACTTGTCTTTGCTCGAAACTAAATAGCAATATATTATGTGAAGAATCTTCTAGTATCCAATAAACGACGCGTTGCCTCGATCCAAAGCTTTGTCTATTCGTCACCACTGTTACTTGCGTGTGTGGTTTTTGAATCCGTGTCGGTAGTACAGCTAATGTGATCGCCCAACTGTTGACCATTCGCCAAACTTTCCAGATTATCACTGAGATGCAAATGAGCAATGCTGTTACAAGAACAGACTCATTATTGGTTGCCTGTTTTAAATTTACGCAGGCCCCGTGGCAGTAAATCATGGCTGGTCCACGTCCCAAATGAGTGCCCATTTCTAGCCAGAGCATAGTGTCTTAGTGCACATATCAGTTTTTCACACCGTGAGGCTAATCTAGTCAAGAACAAGCTACTTAAGTCCAAATCTACCTCTACTTTTTTATGCGCTATGTACCTCCGAGTTCTTCCTAAGAGGGTCTTACTCGTGCAAACAACGCTCGCTCGCGCTCTTGATCTCTCTCCCTCTCTGGTTTTGATTAGAATTATAGTTTTAGATGATTCATCAATATAGAGACTAGAACTAGCGACCTTGATGTTTACTTTAAATATAAAAATCTTAGTTCCAGATCAATAAAAAAAATAAAATCTATTCGCCCCTTTTGAAGCTTTGTTCAAGATTAGTTTGTGAATTAATCATTAGAACTAGCGACCTTAATGCAAAGTGTTCGTTTTTTCCACGTGACAAGCGTTAGTTAAATTTTATGAATTAATCCTTTTGTGATCCATCATATCCCACATGCATTTCATGCTTGAGCATTCGCGAACAATACCCCTTAAAACTATAACCAAATATGCATCAGAAAAGTATTTGGCGTGGTCATAAATTAGTGATCTTGACGCAAACTATAACTTTTTGATACCATGTAGAATAACTCGTCTTCTGTTAGATCAGCTCTCCTGCTCTGACAGACCTGATTGATTGAGAAAATGATCCCCCAAGTCATGCAATATTTACGTATATGTCCTCCCCCTCTCTAGGTCTGTCTCACTTGCACCTTCTCCCTCTTCCTATAAACACACATCCCTTCAAAATGTTTTGTGTGTTCCATGTTGGCAAATAAAATGTGTGACAGTCTCTATGTATCTCTCTGGATTGTAGATAAAAACACACTTTTAACAATAACATGATTGCAATAACGGTCCTAAGTCATAAAAAATAATAGATGTGGTCGGTGGGATCAAATAATGTATAATCCAGCAAGTGGGTGGTGCATGACAATCATACTTTGTTTTCAAAGTAACTTTATTCAGTTCCAGTGTGGGCACGCAACTACTGCATGAACATTTTGCTGTAGGAATGCAAAACCAAGTGAAGATATGGGTAGCAATCAGTGTCACCCAATAGCATAAATAGCATCTTAATCTACGTTCCACGTGATGCGTACATGTTGTATGATTTCAATGCTCATCCTTCTCTTAATAAGTTTACGCGGGGAAGATGTGCAATGTTTGGTCATGGATCAAGGGGTTAATTTTACGTTACACCATGTACTTAGGGGTCAGTTGCACCCAGCACCCCAGGGTTTTAAAATTGGCACCCAACACCAAACAATTCAAAAATCTTGACTTCCATCACCAAATGACGGTCAAAATATATGTTGACCAAACGACTGTTAGTTTTTTAGGGGCAAAAATGTCTTATCAACCAACCAAAGCTTACATGTCACCACAGTCAGCTTTACATGTCCCAATTGGCACTCCACGTCATTTCCCTCCTCACGTACACCCACACACATACAGACTCAGACCGTAGCTGTCATTAGAGGGAAGAGGAGCTCAAATTTAACTAGTAAAACACGAAGGCCCAGAACGCGACAGTGGCCCAGGCTTCGGCCCCGACCTCCGATGCCTGCAACGACATTTTCCTCTCCTACGCCATCTGTCGCCAGATCCATGGACCACTGGTCATCAGCCGAGTAACCAGTGCTGGGTTTCTCTTCTTCTCTTCACCGGCCAACCACCTCGACACTGCCTTGCCGCTACCAGATCGACGATCCATGATCTGCCGCCACTCAACTGTCGGGTCTCTCTGCCGGTGTCGAAAATCCACGCCTGTAAGAAAAAAGAGTCTTCATCCGGTGATTAATCGATGATGGCGACCGCGATGGGTCAACGACTGGCACATGATGATGGCAGCGAAGGCCAATGGGGCTCTTCGGGGGTTGACTTTGGTTAGCATGCTAGCTCGTGGTCTTCGGCAACAGATTTGGTCATCAAAGGAGTTGATTGCTACTGCAGGATTTGCAGCGAAGTGGTGGGGATCTGCAAATCTAGGTCGGCACTTGGTGGGCCAATTTGTAGTGGGTGGCAGTGGTGGGAAGAGGGGAGATGGTGGTTGGTTATGCTAGAGGGTGAAGGGGGAAGGCAGAGATTGGTGGTGGTTAGCGAATGTAACAGGTGGTGATGGGATGCAGTGGTTGGCTATGGTGATAAACTGGGAAAATGGGTTAATCAGTGAACGTGAGAGTGGTGGGGGGGGGGAGAGAGAGTTATGGCTGTTGAGGGAAAATGATGACGTGGTGTGTATAGTTGCTGACTAGGATGGCAGGTGGATTCCACGGGTGAACAGACCATTTTGCCTTCAAAAAATTAACGGACATCTGGACAAATGTCATTTTGACCGTCATTTGGTGTTGGGTGCCAATTTTAAAACCCTAGGGTGCTGGGTGCAACTGACCCCTAAATACAGGGTGTAGCGTAAAATTAACCCTGGATCAAGGGAACAGAAGAGCAGCACACCATGCAATTTTGTACGGGTTGTATAGTAACAAAACTAAAGGTGGCAAACTGGGTGGGTGGGTTGGATTTGGGTGTGAATTAAATGGGTTGGGTATAAATGGGTGACTTACCCATTTAATTGTGGGTTAAATGGGTCCTCTATTAATTGGGTTGGTTTCACCCATCAGGCAGAAATGACCCATATATATTGATGAATTTTTTTATTTGAAGCTGAAGAAATGGGGCTTGTCAAGTTAATGCTCCACTCTCTCCCCTTATCTTCATCATCACCACACACCAACAACCGTGGCCGCACCGGCGACCGCGGCGGCTGTCACACTAGCGACAACTACATCAGGCAACCTGCTACCACCAGTTCGTGGTCAACAACCACCGTACCAAACGCGACCACAGCCCCGCCGCCAAACCAAAATATGCACATCCCCCAAACAGCCCCGCCGCAGATCTGAGCCTCGCCGGAGTGCTACCGCCATTACGTCGACGACCACTATCGCCCTTGCCTCCATTTGAGCCCCCCCCTCCATTAGTAGTTTGGAGGCCATCCTCATCTTGAACACCTAGATCTACAATAGATCTGAGCCTAGATGGCTCTGATTCGAGAATCTCGCTCGAGGACTTCGCCGGAATTTTCAATAGATGACATGTTTGAAGCTTCTGGAGTGAGGATGGTGTTTGGTTGTGGGTGGTGTACTATTTTTTGTGGTGGTGACAGGGCGATGAGGACGGCAAGGAGTTAACAACTCCGGCATCTGATGGCGGCAGCGCCGGCGAGGCACGAGTGGCGACAGCCGATCCGCTGTTGCCTTCATAGGATGGCCAAGACTTATTGGTCAACACAGTTAATTTAAATGGTTTCACGGGCACCCATTTAGAACCCATTTAAACCAGTGGGTTATTGGGTTGAAAAAATAGCTGACCCAATAAGACCCAATTATTAAATGGGTGGATTTGGGTGGCATTTAAATGGGTGGTTTTGAGCGGGTTAATGGGTTTGGGTTGTGATCGACACCCCTAAACAAAACCAATTGTCCTGACCAAAAGGAAAAAACAGAAGAGCAACACACCATGCACAAATTGAAAGGTTTTTGTGAAAACTAATAAGATATCCATAACCATAATATATATATATATATATATATATATATATATATATATATATATATATATATATATGTGGGAGATGATAAAATGATAGCGCTAGCAAATTAACCCAAGTTGCTAGCGCGATCTGGCCGTCCACGGGCGAGAATAGACGACCAGATCGCGCGCCACAACAGTGAATTTTTTCACCGTCCGCTACATAATATAGCGGACGGTAAATTATCGTTCGCTACATTATGTAGCGTACGGCCAAACAGTGCTAACAACTTGCTAGCGCTATCAGTGGATCACGACCATATATATATATATAGGGCCCCGATCAGGATACACCGGTGGATAATATCCACCGGACCGCACCCCCTATGTGCAGTTTGTATGATTTGTTTTTTTTTACACCCACCCACCCACCCGTCCTTTACCTGCCCCCCTTCCTGCCTGCAAGGTGGCATGCGACGGTCCCCCACGCACCCTTCCATGCCTGCCACGTGGCAGGCGGTCCCCCACTCCCCCTTCCTGCCTGCCATGTGGCCACCCCTCCGGTCCCCCCCTCCCCAAACCGTAAAGCCTTATTGCGGTCCCCCCCCCAAATCCGCAACATTGTTGCGGTCCCCCCCCCCCCCAATTTTGCGGCCCCCCTGCCACGTGCCCGGTTCCCCGACCTTTCTCTGCTTTCTTTCGTCTCTCTCCCTCATTTTTTCTCTTTATAAACCCTTCTCCTCGAACTCTTTCTTCCACTCCCCATCATCTTTACCAACACACACTTCATACTCCATATCTCACTTACAAAAAAATTTACTCGTGCAAGAAGATCGGTGGATTTTTTGTTGATACAAATATATCAAGTTAAAACAAGTAAGTATTTTAAATTTTCTTATAATTCAATGTTAATTTCAAATTGTTCTTACCAATGATTTGTTTAAATTGTGTTTAGCTTAAATTGTGTTTAGCTTAAGTTGTGTTTGGCTTAAATTGTTCTTACCATAGTTTAAAATTCATGTTTTTTGAGAGTTTGAAATTAGGGATTGAACTAGCGTTTATTGGCGAATATTCATTCGAAGTAAAAAAATAGTCATTTTTTTAGGGTGTCAAAATTTGGATTTTTCACGAATTTATAAAAAATAGCTAGAGCTATATTTTGCCAAAGTACAAAAAAGAGACCCTAGTTATTTTTAAAAGATGTATATCAGGGAAAAATTTCAGATTTGTCCCTGGACTGGAAAGGGGTCAACTGATACGGGGAACCTTGTAACTTCGCAGTATAATTTAAAATATCAAATTAGCGCGATTTCGCGTGAAACTTTTATTAGAACCCTAGGATGTTGGGAAGTTCCGTTTCCCCGGAATTTGCGCCATTCCGATGTTGTTAGCTATTTTTTTGGCCGAACAGGCTTTTAAGCGCTCGATCTGGACACCGGTTCGGAATTTTTGGGCGAAACTTTTGTAAAATACTTTTTAGATCAAGAATGAATTCATGAAGCTTAAAATAGCATTTCAAAGCACTTTTAAGATTTTCCGATGCCAGGGGGCATTTCGGTAATTTGCCACCCCGATACGAGTATTTTTTGCTAATTCTACACTGTTAAGTCTACAACAACTATAATTTCCAGAAAGTTAAGTCAAACACCTGAAAGTTGCACGAAATATAGCATGACAAAGTTGCGCGACAATATTGCATGATATTGAACCCCCGGGGCGTTTCAGTAATTTGCCGCCCATCGGGGGCATTTCGGTAAATTTCATGTCAAAATTTTCCGAATGGCCTTTAGTTCGGGAATGGGTGTAAGACACCCGAAAAGTTATTTTAAAGTTGTTCTGAGATGTTTCCATAGGCTGGAAAGGGGTCAATTGATACGGGGAAACTTGTAACTTTGCAATGTAATTTAAAATATCAAGCTAGCACGATTTCGCGCGAAACTTTTATGAGAACCCTAGGATGTTGGGAAGTTCCGTTTTCCCGGAATTTGCGCCATTCCAATGTTGTTAGCTATTTTTTGGTCGAACAGGCTTTTAAGCGCTCGATCCAGACATCGGTTCGAAATTTTTGGGTGAAACTTTTGTAAAATACTTTTTAGATCAAGAATGAATTCATGAAACTTAAAATAGCATTTCAAAGCACTTTTGAGATTTTTCGATGCCATGGGGCATTTCGGTAATTTGTCACCCGATACGGGTATTTTGCTAATTCTACACTGTTAAGTCTACAACGACTATAATTTCCAGAAAGTTAAGTCAAACACCTGAAAGTTGCGCAAAAATATAGCATGACAAAGTTACGCGACAATATTGCATGATATTGAACCCCCGGGGGCGTTTCGGTAATTTGCCGCCCATCGGGGGCATTTCAGTAAATTTCCTGCCAAAATTTTCTGAATGGCCTTTAGTTTGGGAATGGGTGTAAGACACCCGAAAAGTTATTTTAAAGTTGTTCTGAGATGTTTCCATAGGCTGGAAAGGGGTCAACTGATACGGGGAAACTTGTAACTTTGCAATGTAATTTAAAATATCAAGCTAGCGCGATTTCGCGCGAAACTTTTATGAGAACCCTAGGATGTTGGGAAGTTCCGTTTCCCCGGAATTTACGCCATTCCGATGTCGTTAGCTATTTTTTGGTCGAACAGGTTTTTAAGCGCTCGATCCAGACACCGGTTCGGGATTTTAGGGCGAAAAATCCCGAAAAATACTTTTTAGATCAAGAATGAATTCAGGAAGCTTAAAATAGCATTTCAAAGCACTTTTGAGATTTTTCGATGCCATGGGGCATTTCGATAATTTGCCACCCTGATAGGGGTGTTTTGGTAATTCTACAATGTTAAGTTTTCCAAACGACTTTTTTGTCGAGAAACCTAAGTAAAACACCTGAATGGCTGTTTTGAAGCTGATTTGGGGTTCGGAGTGGGTGATAATGAACCCCCAGGGGCATTTCGGTTATTTGCCGCTCATCGGGGGTATTTTGGTAATTTTCCCTTCAAAAGTTTCCACACAACTGCAGGAAATAATTTTTATACATATTTTATTTAATTCTATGACTTGTTGAGAATGATATAATTTTTATTTTTTAGATTTCAGTATAAATATGGATGCAACTGGAAGAAATATTTTTTGTGAAGATTCTGATCCACCTTATTTGGGTCAAGTTTATCGAACATTGGACGAAGTTGAAGCATACTATAGAGCATATTCAAAAACGATAGGTTTCGGTATTAGAATTAAGACGACTAGAAAACGGGTCAATACAGATCAAATTTGTGGAAGACTATTTGAGTGTCATATATGAGCCCCGCATGTACCCCCGGTTGTTCGGATCAGTGACGAAGGGCCATCAAGACAAAGAAGACGGGACACATTTCCGGGTACCAGCTGCAAGGCCCATGTGTATGCAGTACACCGAAAAAATAAAAACCATTGGGTTGTGATGGGAGTGGAGTTGAGCCATAACCATTAGTTGATGACCCCTAGTAAGATTGGTCAAATTCATCAGCACCGAGAAATAAGCGCGGCACACAGAGAACTGATATTTACAATGGCCGAGGCTAAAGTTCAACCTTCTAAAATGATGGGGGTTTTCTCAAGCCAGGCTGGGGGGGTTGACAAGTTGAGCTTCAATGAAGTTGACCTCCGAAATGAAATTCGTGCTCAGAGGAGAGAGTCTTCCTGTAGGAGTGATTCTCAAGCTACACTTGATATCTTCAGGCGCCTTCAGAGTGAGAATTCTGGCTTTTTCTATAGTCTCCAACTGGATGACGAGAACCACATTACTAATATATTTTGGTCGGATGCCCGTTCTAGAGCTGCTTACCAAAATTTTGGCGATGTTGTGACGTTTGACATCACATACCGCACAAATAAGTACTCTATGCCTTTTGCGCCGTTCACTGGGGTGAACCACCACTATCAGTCAATCTTGTTTGGCTTTGCCCTGCTTAGGGATGAGACGGAGGAGTCATTTACGTGGTTATTTGAAACGTGGCTTGAAGCAATGTATCATATTCCTCCAAAGACCATCATCACCGACCAAGATCTGGCAATGAAAAATGCAATCGCTAAGGTCCTTCCAGATACTCACCACGGCCTGTGCACATGGCACATAAGCAACAAATATCCCGAACGGCTTCACAATGTATATGCAAACCATCCGACATTTAAGAGTGACTTTAATACATGTGTGAAGAAATCGTTGACGGTAGACGTGTTCGAGGAGAGGTGGGCCAAGTTAATGGATGACTACTATTTGCACAGTCATGAATGGCTGCAAGCGTTGTATGAGATCAGGACACAGTGGATCGGTGCCTACACCAAAATTTTTTTTGCAGCCGGAATGATTACGACCTCGAGAAGCGAAGGTATGAATTCATTCTTTGATGGGTACGTACGCTCTTCTTCAAGTTTAAGAGATTTCGTACTAGAGATGCAGAAAGCCCTTGACAGGAAATTTCACCTTGAGAGAGAAGCCGACGCGGCTACAGTTTACAGAGAAAGACAAATATTAGTTTTTTCACCTTTGGAGGCTCATGCGGCTCAAGTCTATACCAAGGAAATGTTTAGACAGTTTCAGGATGAACTACTAAAGTCGAATCAATATAGCATGGCAAAGTTGCACGAGTATTCCACCAGGGAGCTCAAGGTTTATGCTTTGACAAATGTGACGAATTTTACGAATCCGTGCTCTTCGTCGGCTCCGAGGAACAGAAGACATTTTACCGTAGCAGTTTGTATGGACACCGGGTTTGTTAATTGCAACTGTCAACTGTTTGAGCATAAAGGTATACTCTGTCGACACGCTTTGAGGTATTTTAGCGCCAAGAATGCTCGTGAAATCCCTCCAGAGTATATCTTGGATCGGTGGATGAAGGAAGCCAATAGAGTCCACGGTCACATTCCTTACGTGCCCAATGTTTCAGTCGATTTCGAGCAATCTGAGACGCTGCGATATAATCACCTTTGTAACATCATGCACGGTTTATCAATGGATGCAGCGTCAACATTTGATGAGTACATGTATCAAGTTGAAACAGCCGCACGGGATAAGGCTAAGCATGCACAGTTTAGGATGGCATTACCAGAAAGCCGAGACCCTCGGACGACTCCAGCCGGTAGATTCAATCGAGCTTCACAGCCAGTCATTGACAACACTAGCCTGCAAGGTGAGGAGGAAGACATTTTTGATCCAATTATTTCTCAAACAAAAGGGCGAAAACACGTATGAAGAATCCGATTGAAGAAGCAACGGGTCAAAAAATATTGCGAAAGTGTGCGTTGTGTAATAAGATGACTGACCATAATAAGAGAAATCATTATAAAGTGCTAGGTATCGAACCTGGCAGTGTGGTCGAGGAGGACGATGACGAGGAAGAGTGTTAGGATTAATGTTTCAGTTGTATAAATTGAACTTTTATAATGTTTATATTTGTGATTTGGTTTGTGAAATCTTTAATTTGTGATTTGGTTTGTGGATTATTGATACTTTTGGAAGGGCCTATTCGGGCACATTTTAGGGCCTAATGCTTAGGTTGCGCAAAAAGTTGTAATTTTTTTTCGCTCATTGCACCTCAGGCACACTAGTTAGTCCATTTCTATGAATTTCGGCAAAAAACGAAACAAATTATTTTTTGGGTTTTCTTACGACGCCCCTATTCGCGCACACTTTAGGGCCCAATTCTTAGCTTGCGAAAAAAGTTGTAATTTTTGTTGTCACTTTTTTTTTCGCTCATTGCACCTCAGGCACGCTAGTTAGCCCATTTCTATGAATTTCGGCGAAAAACGAGACAAATTATTTTTTGGGTTTTCCTACGACGCCCCTATTCGCGCAACACTTTAGGGTCCAATTCTTAGCTTGCGAAAAAAGTTGTAATTTTTGTTGTCACTTTTTTTTCGCTCATTGCACCTTGGCCACGCTAGTTAGTCCATTTCTATGAATTTCGGCGAAAAATGAGACAAATTATTTTTTGAGTTTTCCTACGACGCCCCTATTCGCGCACACTTTAGGGCCCAATTCTTAGCTTGCGAAAAAAGTTGTAATTTTTGTTGTCACTTTTTTTCGCTCATTGCACCTCAGGCACGCTAGTTAGTCCATTTCTATGAATGTCGGCGGAAAACGAGACAAATTATTTTTTGAGTTTTCCTACGACTCCCCTATTCGCGCACACTTTAGGCTCCAGTTCTTAGCTTGCGAAAAATGTGGTAATTTTGTTGTCAGTTTTTTCCCGCTCAAAGCACCTCATGCACGCTACTTAGCCCATTTCTATGAATTTCGGCGAAAAACGAGACGTATTTTTTTCGAATGCGTCATATGAAAGGTATATTCGCGCACATTTTAGCGCCAAATTCATAGCATGCGAAAAATTATGTACATTTCTTTTTTGTGCAGTTTTTTGTAACATCATTGCACCTTAGCCACGCTAGTCAGGATAATGGTAATGAAGGCGTCTAGCTTCATTCTTTTTCAGCTCCCAGGCTATCTTATACCTAAACGTCAAGGCATCCTTCCTAGTCCACGAGGAGTGTTTGAGCACTTCCGAGCGAGCAATGTAGTCCATGTACTTGAGGACGTAAATCCCACAATCGTGACCGTTATATTGCTTTGGTTGGTCCTTTATCATCACGACCGTCCAAAGGTCCCCCGGTGGCCGTGAGCACGCTAGCGAGAGGACAGTAGTCTGCATCCAACAATAAAAACAAGAATCAAGCCTATGTATCAAGAAGAATATACTATGAGCCAAGGTCAAAAAATAAAAACTAACCACTAAAGTGATGTACTCGCTGTACATCTGTGCCAGCAGCTGTCCAGGATTGTCCTCCCTTAGGCTATCGTATATGTGAACCGTTCTGAACGCTGGATGGAGAACTAATAGGAACCAGTGGTTTGCATGATGACAAGGTATCATGATAAGGTTCGCATCAGCAGCGTGACATTGATAGTTTGCGTTCATCATGCCTAACACGTTTCTACCTGGTTTCCACTTACCCCTGCTGCCCCCTCGCCCCCTCCATTCTGTGAATTCCCTCAGCGTTAATTCCACAAAATGAGTGGGATACATGTTAAGCTTCAAATATTCAGAACGGTTAAAATGTTGCTCTCTAATCCGGAGCAGATCTATGTAAGCGTTCATGACAAAATTTGAAATATCTGTCTCCGGCGCCAACGTTCTGATATCCTCATGACCTAGGAATGTCGCCAGAGGAAAGTCTGTTGAATCGACAGACTCATGCCCGAAGTAGTGCCGGTCGATCCAACCCATCTTGTCCGGCCTCAATGGCTTCGTCGCTTGTCCTTTGTCCGACCGGATGCTTGGGCGCGAGGCCTGGATTCCTACTTGGGGAACCTGACTCTGGCGCTGAGAGTCGTACGCGTCAGGAGGCAAGCCACTATACGGCTCCCAGAATTCATAGCTCTGCGGCGAAGACGCGTAAGAAGGCAAGCGACTAGACGGCTCCCCCAGGCCCTGACTCTGGGGCTGAGAGTTGTACGCGTCAGGAGGCAAGCCACTATACGGCTCCCAGAATTCATAGGTCTGCGGGGAAGACGCGTAAGAAGGCAAGAGACTAGACGGCTCCCCCAGGCCCTGACTCTGGGGCTGAGAGTTGTACGCGTCAGGCGCTGAGCGACTGACCGGCTCCCCTGGGTAACCCCGGTACGCAACACTGAAGTTGTGAAGATCAGTCTTGTACCTCTCAATGGACCTCTTGAGACTGACGGGAGCCTGCGCGACAAACCAGTCAAACGACTCCAGCTGCTTGAACACCTCAGTGCCCTGGTCAACCTAAAAAACATGCATAAACAAAATCACCGTCATCATTTCAGGCATTGTCGATAAGGTGCGCAAATAAATATTGAAACAACACTAGGGTGACTTACAAGGTTCAATGCCCAGAACTGGTCAAAGAAATCACGTGGCGCATACGATGTCTTCGTCGGCTGGGAAGGGCGATTCACCCTCGTGCGCGTCACCATGAGAAACCATTGCAGGTACTCCTCAAGACTGGTGCCGTCGTGCTTGAGCGATACAAGGCTACCATACGTTTCTTGCCAAGTACTCCACTGTTCCACCTCGTCACTCAATAAATTCAAGGCATCAGGCACCTCGAATTTCGGCCATCGAACAGTCCTGTATGGCCGCATGTCTACAGGGGGTTTTGGTATCCCTTGTAGACAGCCGGCTTGCTTCATGGCTCGATCGGGCATCTGAAACTCACATACTTCGAAGTGAATAAGCGGCACCCGAACCAAACCTGCCAGCACGTACGATACCGGAAGTTGCCAACAATACTCATCTAACCGATGCATCACCTTGCCGTATGGCTGCCACGTCACCTGGGGTGCATCCAGCATATCTAGTTCCCCCCGATAGAACTGTAGATGGTGGTGAGGGTTTACCCGTCTCTTCCGGTTGGCCTCCGGCCCCCAGGCCCACACCCTAGGCCACTCCGCATCGGAATATTCCCGCGGTTGTGGACGTCCCGTGGGTAGCCTCTCGTAAGACCAAACCTGTGAATGCAAACATTATATGGAATTAGTAAATAATCACGAATACTTTGACACGTCAAAACAAGAATATAAATGCTCATACCTGTAATAGAGTCAGGCAGGCGGCAATAGACTTGGCATCCAATCTCGTAGCCTTATGCAGTGCTCGATATAGGTGCGCAAGAACAGCTGAACCCCACGAATACGAGTATACCTCCTCAAGATCCTCCAAGAACACCATATACTTCGGATGCACGGTGTTTTTCGAATGCGTCGGAAGTAATATGGCTCCAATAATATACAGAAGGAATGCCTTCGTATACGTCACGAAATCATGAGGAGTGTATTCATCCGGTAGCACGCCGTACTGCTCTCTCAGCCATTTAAGTTTTATGCCATTAGACGTAAAAGCTTCCCTCGGGATTCCCGGGAAATACTGCCTAGCCATCTTCGATACGGATGCAGACGTTTTGCTCCAAGTAATGGGTTTGCCGTGACATGGGATTCCAAGTATAAATCCGACGTCCTCTAATGTAATAGTCATTTCACCAAACCGGAAGTGAAATGAGTTCGTCTCGCCCCTCCATCGTTCAACTAGAGCGGATATAAGGCAATCGTCATGCCGAGACAAAATCCCGGGATCGGTGAACATGGCCAAATTTTGACGGTGTAATAGTTGTATTTGTTCCTCGTTCAGTACCCACTCTTCGAGGTGAGTTGTGCTTTGAATTGTTTCCAAAACACCCCTATCGACACCGTCAAATACGTACCTCGCGACGTGGTCATCGTCATCGTATAGGATTGATGTATCATGAGGTCCGGGGTTGAAATCCATATCTAAAAGAACAAAATATAAACGTAAACCAAAATAAATCGTAAACCAACTTAACGTCCATAATATTTACATTCCAAAAATATAACCGGATCTTAAACCTAGCTTACCAACGGGTTAGCAATAGTCATTATCTCATTATTTAAATGTATTAAAACAATTCCTCACTTCCCACCACTCCGAACGCTTAATTACTCTATTTCTCTAAAATTTAGAGCCAACGTGACAATTTACCAATATACCCCCCGATGGCCGCTACATCGCCAACACCACAACATCGCTTTAAAACTATTTTTTAAATATATTTCTATCAAGTATATATTAAATATTTTCTTAGTGTATTTTAAGGCGGAAAGTTACGAAAACACCCCCAACTTATGCAAAATACCCCCTGACAGCCATCGCCCTAACAAACATCTCAGAACGGCTAGAAAAAATAACTTTCTGGGTGTCTTACACCCCTTCCGAAACTAAAAGTAAGTCGGCAAATTTTACAATGTTAAATTACCAAAATACTCCCGCTGAGCGCCAAATTACCGAGATGCCCCCAGGGCATCATAATCACCCTAACGCCCCACAATCAGCTTAAGAACAATATTTCAGGTGTTTTACTTACATTTATGGATTTTATGGACTAAGAAGTCCTTTGGAAGACTTTATCGGCGGAATTACCAAAAAACACGTCTAGGGGTGGCAAATTACCAAAATGCCCCCTGGCTTCAGAAAATCTCAAAAGTGCTTTAAAATGCTATTTTAGGCTTCCTGAATTCATTTTTGATCTACAAAGTATTTTTCGAAATTTTTTGCCCAAAAAAACCGAACCGGTGTTCGGATCGAACGATTAAAAGCCCGTTCGGCCAAAAAAATAGCTAACAACATCGGAATGGCGCAAATTCCCCAACATCCTAGGGTTCTCATAAAAGTTTCGCGTGAAATCGCGCTAGCTTGATATTTTAAATTACACTGCAAAGTTACAAGGTTCCGCGTATCAGTTAACCCCTTTCCAGTCTTTGGAAAAATCTGAAAATTTTCCCTGATACAGATCTTTTAAAAATAACTAGGGTCTCTTTTTTACTTTGGCAAAATCTAGCTCTAGCTATGGTTTATAAATTCGTGAAAAATTGTCTAATTAAGTTTTCAACATTATCGACAATTACGCCCCGCAATCAGCTTCAAAACAACATTTCAGGTGTTTTACTTACATTTCTGGACTAAAAAGTCCTTTGAAAATCTGTACCGGAAAAATTACCAAAACACCCCTCTCGGGGTGGCAAATTACCAAAATGCCCCCTGGCTTCAGAAAATCTCAAAAGTGCTTTAAAATGCTATTTTAAGCTTCCTGAAATCATTCTTCATCTCAAAAGTATTTTACAAAAGTTTCGCCTAAAAATTCTGAACCGGTGTTCAGATCGAGTACTCAAAAGCCCTTTCGGAGAAAAAAATAGCTAACGGCTTCGAAAGGCAAGCATGGGGGCCACGAAGAAAAAGTGGAAGGCCGCATAGAACCTCAACTCTTTGCCGTTCGGGGGTGGGGGGCCATGCACGAGAAAGAAGGAAATGAAAAAGAAAACAAGAAAAAAAAAAAAAAAACGAAAAAAAAACAAGAAAAGCAAAAGAAAACAAAAAGGGAACCGGGGTGGGGCCACGAAGAAAAAAGCAAGGACAGAGAACCGCCCTTGTTGGGGCTGGAGGCCCACGGGGGTGGGGGAGGGGGCAACGGTCCAGTGAACCGCGGGAGAGACAGAGGGGTGGGGGCCACGGTACAGTGAACCGGGGGTCCTTGTTGCGGTTCGGGGGAGAGGAAGGGGGTGGGGGCCCACGGGGGTGGGGGAGGAAGGGGGTGGGGGTGGGGGCCACGGTACAGTGAACCGCGGGAGAGGGCGGAAGGGGGTGGGGGCCACGGTCCAGTGAACCGGGGGTCCCTTCTTGCGGTTCGGGGGAGAGGAAGGGGGTGGGGGCCCACGGGGGTGGGGG
>JAVXUO010001275.1:0-70293 GCA_033065855.1 Escallonia rubra | reverse complement strand
TTAAAATACCCTGAGAAAATATTTGGTAGATAATTGATAGAAATACATTTAAAAAGTGGTTTTAAAGCGATTTTGTGGTGTTGGTGGTGTAGCGGCCATCGGGGGGGGGGGTTGTATATTGGTAAATTGTCACGTTGGCTCTAAATTTTAGAGAAATAGAGTTTTCCTACGACGCCCCTATTCGCGCACACTTTGGGGCCCAGTTCTTAGCTTGCGAAAAAGTTGTAATTTTTTTTGTCACTTTTTTCTCGCTCATTGCACCTCAGGCACGCTAGTTAGCCCATTTCTATGAATTTCGGCGAAAAACAAGACAAATTATTTTTTGAGTTTTCCTACGACGCCTCTATTCGCGCACACTTTAGGGCACAGTTCTTAGCTTGCGAAAAAAGTTGTAATTTTTTTGTCACTTTTTTCTCGCTCATTGGATCTCAGGCACGCTAGTTAGCTCATTTCTATGAATTTCGGCGAAAAATAAGACACATTATTTTTTGGGTTTTCCTATGACGCCCCTATTCGCGCACACTTTAGGGCCCAGTTCTTAGCTTGCAAAAAAAGTTATAATTTTTTGTCACTTTTTTCTCGCTCATTGCACCTCAGGCACGCTAGTTAGCCCATTTCTATGAATTTCGGCGAAAAACAAGACACATTATTTTTTGGATTTTCCTACGACGCCCCTATTCGCGCACACTTTAGGGCTCAGTTCTTAGCTTGTGAAAAAAGTTATAATTTTTTTTGTCACTTTTTTCTCGCTCATTGCACCTCAGGCACGCTGGTTAGCCCATTTCTATGAATTTCGGCGAAAAACGAGACAAATTATTTTTTGGGTTTTCCTACGACGCCCCTATTCGCGCACACTTTAGGGCCTAGTTCTTAGCTTGCGAAAAAAGTTGTAATTTTTTTTGTCAGCTTTTTTCCGCTCAAAGCACCTCATGCACGCTACGTAGCCCATTTCTATGAATTTCGGCGAAAATACCAGACACGTAAGTTTTTCTAATGCGTCATATGAAAGGTATATTCGCGCACATTTTAGCGCCAAATTCATAGCATGCGAAAAATTATGTACATTTCTTTTTTGTGCAGTTTTTTGTAACATCATTGCACCTTAGCCACGCTAGTCAGGATAATGGTAATGAAGGCGTCTAGCTTCATTCTTTTTCAGCTCCCAGGCTATCCTATACCTAAACGTCAAGGCATCGTTCCTAGTCCACGAGGAGTGTTTGAGCACTTCTGAGCGAGCAATGTAGTCCATGTACTTGAGGACGTAAATCCCACAATCGTGACCGTTATATTGCTTTGGTCGGTCCTTTATCATCACGACCGTTCAAGGGTCATCCGGTGGCCGTGAGCACGCTAGCGAGAGGACAGTAGTCTGCATCCAACAATAAAAACGAGAATCAAGCCTATGTATCAAGAAGAATATACTATGAGCCAAGGTCAAAAAATAAAAACTAACCACTAAAGTGATGTACTCGCTGTACATCTGTGCCAGCAGCTGTCCAGGATTGTCCTCCCTTAGGCTATCGTATATCTGAACCGTTCTGAACGCTGGATGGAGAACTAATATGAACCAGTGGTTTGCATGATGACAAGGTATCATGATAAGGTTCGCATCAGCAGCGCGACATTGATAGTTTGCGTTCATCATGCCTAACACGTTTCTACCTGGTTTCCACTTACCCCTGCCGCCCCCTCGACTCCTCGATTATGTGAATTCCCTCACCGTTAATTCCACAAAATGAGTGGGATACATGTTAAGCTTCACATATTCAGAACGGTTAAAATGTTGCTCTCTAATCCGGAGCAGAGCTATGTAAGGGTTCATGACAAAATTTGAAATATCTGTCTCCGGCGCCAACGTTCTGATATCCTCATGACCTAGGAATGTCGCCAGAAGAAAGTCTGTTGAATCGACAGACTCATGCCCGAAGTAGTGCCGGTCGATCCAACCCATCTTGTCCGGCCTCAATGGCTACGTTGCTTGTCCTTTGTCCGACCGGATGCTTGGGCGCCTGGCCTGGATTCCTACTTGGGGAACCTGACTCTGGCGCTGAGCGTCGTACGCGTAAGGAGGCAAGCCACTATACGACTCCCAGAATTCATAGCTCTGCGGCGAAGACGCGTAAGAAGGCAAACGACTAGACGGCTCCCCCAGGCTCTGACTCTAGGACTGAGAGTTGTACGCGTCAGGAGGCAAGCCACTATACGGCTCCTCGAATTCATAGGTCTACGGTGAAGACTCGTAAGAAGGCAAGCGACTAGACGGCTGCCCCAGGCCCTGACTCTGGGGCTGAGAGTTGTACGCTTCAGGCGCTGAGCGACTGACCGGCTCCCCTGGGTAACCCCGGTACGCAACACTGAAGTTCTGAAGATCAGTCTTGTACCTCTCAATGGACCTCTTGAGACTGACGGGAGCCTGCGCGACAAACCAGTCAAACGACTCCAGCTGCTTGAACACCTCAGCGCCCTGGTCAACCTAAAAAACATGCATAAACAAAATCACCGTCATCATTTCAGGCATTGTCGATAAGGTGCGCAAATAAATATTGAAACAACACTAGGGTGACTTACAAGGTTCAATGCCCAGAACTGGTCAAAGAAATCACGTGGCGCATACGATGTCTTCGTCGGCTGGGAAGGGCGATTCACCCTCGTGTGCGTCACCATGAGAAACCATTGCAGGTACTCCTCAAGACTGGTGCCGTCGTGCTTGAGCGATACAAGGCTACCATACGTTTCTTGCCAAGTACTCCACTGTTCCACCTCGTCGCTCAATAAATTCAAGGCATTAGGCACCTCGAATTTCGGCCATCGAACATTCCTGTATGGCCGCATGTCTACAGGGGGTTTTGGTATCCCTTGTAGATAGCCGGCTTGCTTCATGGCTCAATTGGGCATCTGAAACTCACATACTTCGAAGTGAATAAGCGGCACCCGAACCAAACCTGCCAGCACGTACGATACCGGAAGTTGCCAACAATACTCATCCAACCGATGCATCACCTTGCCGTATGGCTGCCATGTCACCTGGGGTGCATCCAGCATATCTAGTTCCTCCCGATAGAACTGTAGATGGTGGTGAGGGTTTACCCGTCTCTTCCGGTTGGCCTCCGGCCCCCAGGCCCACACCCTAGGCCACTCTGCATCGGAATATTCCCGCGGTTGTGGACGTCCCGTGGGTAGCCTCTCGTAAGACCAAACCTGTGAATGCAAACATTATATGGAATTAGTAAATATTCACGAATACTTTGACACGTTAAAACAAGAATATAAATGCTCATACCTGTAATAGAGTCAGGCAGACGGCAATAGACTTGGCATCCAATCTCGTAGCCTTATGCAGTGCTCGATATAGGTGCGCAAGAACAGCTGAACCCCACGAATATGAGTATACCTCCTCAAGATCCTCCAAGAACACCATATACTTCGGATGCACGGTGTTTTTCGAATGCGTCAGAAGTAATATGGCTCCAATAATATACAGAAGAAATGCCTTCGTATACGTCACGAAATCATGAGGAGTGTATTCATCCGGTAGCACGCCGTACTGCTCTCTCAGCCATTTAAGTTTTATGCCATTAGACGTAAAAGCTTCCCTCGGGATTCCCGGGAAATACTGCGTAGCCATCTTCGCTACAGATGCAGACGTTTTGCTCCAAGTAATGGGTTTGCCGTGACATGGGATTCCAAGTATAAATCCGACGTCCTCTAATGTAATAGTCATTTCACCAAACCGGAAGTGAAATGAGTTCGTCTCGCCCCTCCATCGTTCAACTAGAGCGGATATAAGGCAATCGTCATGCCGAGACAAAATCCGGGGATCGGTGAACATGGCTAAATTTTGACGGTGTAATATGTGTATTTGTTCCTCGTTCAGTACCCACTCTTCGAGGTGAGTTGTGCTTTGAATTGTTTCCAAAACACCCATATCGACACCGTCAAATACGTACCTCGCGACGTGGTCATCGTCATCGTATAGGATTGATGTATCATGAGGTCCGGGGTTGAAATCCATATCTCTAAGAAAAAAATATGAAAGGTAAACCAACTTAACGTCCATAATATTTACATTCCAAAAATATAACCGGATCTTAAACCTAGCTTACCAACGGGTTAGCAATAGTCATTATCTCATTATTTAAATGTATTAAAACAATTCCTCACTTCCCACCGCTCCGAACGCTTAATTACTCTATTTCTCTAAAATTTAGAGCCAACGTGACAATTTACCAATATACCCCCCGATGGCCGCTACACTGCCAACACCACAAAATCGCTTTAAAACCACTTTTTAAATGTATTTCTATCAATTATATACCAAATATTTTCTCAGTGTATTTTAAGGGGAAAAGTTACCAAAACACCCCCAACTTATGCAAAATACCCCCTGACAGCCATCGCCCTAACAAACATCTCAGAACGGCTAGAAAAAATAACTTTCTGGGTGTCTTACACCTATTCCGAAACTAAAAGTAAGTCGGCAAATTTTACAATGTTAAATTACCAAAATACTCCCGCTGAGCGCCAAATTACCGAGATGCCCCCAGGGCATCATAATCACCCTAACGCCCCACAATCAGCTTAAGAACAATATTTCAGGTGTTTTACTTACATTTATGGATTTTATGGACTAAGAAGTCCTTTGAAAAACTTTATCGGAGAAATTACCAAAACACCCCTCTCGGGGTGGCAAATTACCAAAATGCCCCCTGGTTTCAGAAAATTTCAAAAGTGCTTTAAAATGCTATTTTAGGCTTCCTGAATTCATTCATGATCTAAAAAGTATTTTTCGGGATTTTTTGCCCAAAAATCCAGAATCGGTGTCCGGATCGAGCGATTAAAAGCCCGTTCGGCCAAAAAAATAGCTAACAACATCGGAATGGCGCAAATTCCCCAACATCCTAGGGTTCTCATAAAAGTTTCGCGTGAAATCGCGCTAGCTTGATATTTTAAATTACACTGCAAAGTTACAAGGTTCCACGTATCAGTTAACCCCTTTCCAGTCTTTGAAAAAATTTGAAAATTTTCCTTGATACAGATCTTTTAAAAATAACTAGGGTCTCTTTTTTGTCCTTTGGCAAAATCTAGCTCTAGCTATGTTTTATAAATTCGTGAAAAATTGTCTAATTAAGTTTTCACCTTTAGCGACAATTATGCCCCGCAATCAGCTTCAAAACAACATTTCAGGTGTTTTACTTACATTTCTGGACTAAAAAGTCCTTTGAAAAACTGTACCGAAAAAATTACCAAAACACCCCTCGGGGTGGCAAATTACCAAAATCCCCTAGCTTCAGAAAATCTCAAAAGTGCTTTAAAATGCTATTTTAAGCTTCCTGAAATCATTATTGATCTAAAAAGTATTTTACAAAAGTTTCACCTAAAAATTCCGAACCGGTGTCCAGATCGAGCGCTTAAAAACCCTTTCGTCGAATGAAATAGCTAACGGCTTCGAAAGGACCCGTGGGGGCCACAAATAAAAAAGTGGAAGGCCGCAGTGAACCGCAACTCCTTGCCGTTCGAGGTGGGGGGCCATGCATGAGAAAAGCAAAAAGGGACAAGCAAAAAAAAACAAGAATATAAATGCTCATACCTGTAATAGAGTCAGGCAGACGGCAATAGACTTGGCATCCAATCTCGTAGCCTTATGCAGTGCTCGATATAGGTGCGCAAGAACAGCTGAACCCCACGAATATGAGTATACCTCCTCAAGATCCTCCAAGAACACCATATACTTCGGATGCACGGTGTTTTTCGAATGCGTCAGAAGTAATATGGCTCCAATAATATACAGAAGAAATGCCTTCGTATACGTCACGAAATCATGAGGAGTGTATTCATCCGGTAGCACGCCGTACTGCTCTCTCAGCCATTTAAGTTTTATGCCATTAGACGTAAAAGCTTCCCTCGGGATTCCCGGGAAATACTGCGTAGCCATCTTCGCTACAGATGCAGACGTTTTGCTCCAAGTAATGGGTTTGCCGTGACATGGGATTCCAAGTATAAATCCGACGTCCTCTAATGTAATAGTCATTTCACCAAACCGGAAGTGAAATGAGTTCGTCTCGCCCCTCCATCGTTCAACTAGAGCGGATATAAGGCAATCGTCATGCCGAGACAAAATCCGGGGATCGGTGAACATGGCTAAATTTTGACGGTGTAATATGTGTATTTGTTCCTCGTTCAGTACCCACTCTTCGAGGTGAGTTGTGCTTTGAATTGTTTCCAAAACACCCATATCGACACCGTCAAATACGTACCTCGCGACGTGGTCATCGTCATCGTATAGGATTGATGTATCATGAGGTCCGGGGTTGAAATCCATATCTCTAAGAAAAAAATATGAAAGGTAAACCAACTTAACGTCCATAATATTTACATTCCAAAAATATAACCGGATCTTAAACCTAGCTTACCAACGGGTTAGCAATAGTCATTATCTCATTATTTAAATGTATTAAAACAATTCCTCACTTCCCACCGCTCCGAACGCTTAATTACTCTATTTCTCTAAAATTTAGAGCCAACGTGACAATTTACCAATATACCCCCCGATGGCCGCTACACTGCCAACACCACAAAATCGCTTTAAAACCACTTTTTAAATGTATTTCTATCAATTATATACCAAATATTTTCTCAGTGTATTTTAAGGGGAAAAGTTACCAAAACACCCCCAACTTATGCAAAATACCCCCTGACAGCCATCGCCCTAACAAACATCTCAGAACGGCTAGAAAAAATAACTTTCTGGGTGTCTTACACCTATTCCGAAACTAAAAGTAAGTCGGCAAATTTTACAATGTTAAATTACCAAAATACTCCCGCTGAGCGCCAAATTACCGAGATGCCCCCAGGGCATCATAATCACCCTAACGCCCCACAATCAGCTTAAGAACAATATTTCAGGTGTTTTACTTACATTTATGGATTTTATGGACTAAGAAGTCCTTTGAAAAACTTTATCGGAGAAATTACCAAAACACCCCTCTCGGGGTGGCAAATTACCAAAATGCCCCCTGGTTTCAGAAAATTTCAAAAGTGCTTTAAAATGCTATTTTAGGCTTCCTGAATTCATTCATGATCTAAAAAGTATTTTTCGGGATTTTTTGCCCAAAAATCCAGAATCGGTGTCCGGATCGAGCGATTAAAAGCCCGTTCGGCCAAAAAAATAGCTAACAACATCGGAATGGCGCAAATTCCCCAACATCCTAGGGTTCTCATAAAAGTTTCGCGTGAAATCGCGCTAGCTTGATATTTTAAATTACACTGCAAAGTTACAAGGTTCCACGTATCAGTTAACCCCTTTCCAGTCTTTGAAAAAATTTGAAAATTTTCCTTGATACAGATCTTTTAAAAATAACTAGGGTCTCTTTTTTGTCCTTTGGCAAAATCTAGCTCTAGCTATGTTTTATAAATTCGTGAAAAATTGTCTAATTAAGTTTTCACCTTTAGCGACAATTATGCCCCGCAATCAGCTTCAAAACAACATTTCAGGTGTTTTACTTACATTTCTGGACTAAAAAGTCCTTTGAAAAACTGTACCGAAAAAATTACCAAAACACCCCTCGGGGTGGCAAATTACCAAAATCCCCTAGCTTCAGAAAATCTCAAAAGTGCTTTAAAATGCTATTTTAAGCTTCCTGAAATCATTATTGATCTAAAAAGTATTTTACAAAAGTTTCACCTAAAAATTCCGAACCGGTGTCCAGATCGAGCGCTTAAAAACCCTTTCGTCGAATGAAATAGCTAACGGCTTCGAAAGGACCCGTGGGGGCCACAAATAAAAAAGTGGAAGGCCGCAGTGAACCGCAACTCCTTGCCGTTCGAGGTGGGGGGCCATGCATGAGAAAAGCAAAAAGGGACAAGCAAAAAAAAACAAGAAAAGCAAAAGAAAACAAAAAGGGAATTGGGGTGGGGGCCACGAAGAAAAAAGCAAGGACAGAGAACTGCCTTGTTGCGGTTCGGGGGTGGGGGCCCACGGGAACCGGGGTGGGGGGTGAGGGGTGGGGGCCACGGACAGGGAACCGCATTTTCTAGCTGCGGTTCGGGGGAGAGGAAGGGGGTGGGGGTGGGGGCCCACGGAAACCGGGGTAGGGGGTGAGGGGTGGGGGCCACGGTACATGGAACCGCATTTTCTAGCTGCGGTTCGGGGGAGAGGAAGGGGGTGGGGGTCACTACAGTGAACCGCAACCCCTTGGTGCGGTTCCGGGGAGGAAGGGGGTGGGGGCCACGGGGGTGGGGGGTGGGGGCCACGCAACATTTTTAGGCGGTTCTTATTTAATTTACAATTTTACTATTCATAATCGTCCAGGTATTTGTGTAAATAGGTATAATCCATGCGAATAATTTCGACAACTTCAGGAGAAAAAGAGGCATTTACTTATTACAGAGATGGTGCGATTTGATTCCGATGCTGAATCGACAACCTATGTATTGTGTATAAAGTAAGAAAAACTTTTTGGATTTGAACAAAAAAAAAAAGAAACAACTTTGACCCCCGAATTTGGAGTATCCTACTTTCCCGCTCTAATAGCTCCGAATAAATTAAATACGTGCATTAAGATACGAAGGCTTCTTATTCCACAACAACGAAAGCAACTAGATCTTGTGGAATCATATTGAATATTTGACGATACATTCCGTACCTTGCTAAAAAACAGATCCTTGTTCTTGTTTACCAACCACACATTGTCTAACCAAATTAAATTATCTCTCGATACGTTCCTCAAAAAATCCGATTCGGGCGGATTCTTCCCCCAACTAACGAAGAGATCTTGGCGGAATTGCCACATATGAAATTGAGCACAATTTTGATTTATATTACTTGGTTCGATTAGTGAACAACAAATTACTAATCTTGAATTAAAAAAGCTAAACTCTTACGCGTAAATATGTACTACTAATGTTATAATTAGTAGTACATATTTACGCGTAAATATGTACTACTAATTATCTGGGGGTGGGCGCCCAGGGGGTGGGGGGCCACAAAAAAAAAGGGAAGGCAACACCGTCGTTACTTAACATTGTTGAATTAACATTGTAAAAATTTAACAGCGTATAATTAGCAAAATACCCCTTACTGGGTGGCAAATTACCGAAATGCCCCCTGGCATCGGAAAATCTCAAAAGTGCTTTGAAATGCTATTTTAAGTTTCCTGAATTCATTCTTGATCTAAAAAGTATTTTACAAAAGTTTCGCAAAAAAATCCCGAACCGGTGTCCGGATCGAGCGTTTAAAAGTCCGTTCGGCAAAAAAAATAGCTAACGACATCGGAATGACGCAAATTCCGGGGAAACGGAACTTCCCAACATCCTAGTGTTCTCATAAAAGTTTCGCGCGAAATCGCGCTAGTTTGATATTTTAAATTACACTACAAAGTTACAAGGTTCCTCGAATCAGTTAACCCCTTTCCAGTCTTTGGAAAAATCTGAACTTTTTTCCTGATACAGATATTTTAAAAATAACTAGGGTCTATCTTTTATACTTTGGAAAAATCTAGCTATAGCTATTTTTTATAAATTCGTGAAAAACCGTCTAATTAAGTTTTCACCTTTAGCGACAATTACGTTTCGTATTCACATTAAACACACATAACCCAAAATCTAGTTCAATCCATAATTTTAAACTCTAAAAAACACAAATTTGAGATTATGGTAAGAACAATGTAAGCATAACACAATTTAAACAATCTACTGGTAAGAACAATTTGAAATTAACAACGAATTATAAAAAAATTCGAAATACTTGCTTTAAACTTGATATATTTTAATCTTCTAGCGGTTATCTACCGATTTTTGACTGTAGAATATTTTAGATTATGCAGATAATCTTTGGAATACGGAGAAGATGGAAGAAAGAGTTGAGAAAGACGATGTAGAGTGAAAGAGAGGGTTCTGTCCAGAAAAAATTGGAAAGAACGGATTATAAAGAGAGAAAAGTGAGGGAGAGAAGAAAGAAACTCACGGGTCTTCTTTCTCTCTCTGTTGGGCAAGCAAGCAGGAGAATTCAAATGTGTGCTGGGGGGGGGGGGCAACTTTTGCGGGGAGAAGCCAAGTGTCGTTGGAAGGGGGGCTAGTGGAAGGGCGGCTAGAGAAGAAAGAAACTCACGGGTCTTCTCTCTTTGTTGGGCAAGCAAGCAGGAGAATTCAAATGTGTGCTGAGGGGGGGGGGGGCAACTTTTGCGGGGAGAAGCCAAGTGTCGTTGGAAGGGGGGCTGTTGCTGGGAGGGGAGCAAAGTGTTGTTGGAAGGGGGGTTGTTGCTGGGAGGGGAGCAAAGTGTTGTTGGGGTGTGGGCCAAACAAATTGGAAGGTTGTGAAGAAACTCATTACCACCCACGCACAAGGAGAAAAGTACAAAATAAGGACACGAAAAGAAATAAAAAAAGGGACACACAGGGGGGCAAGAAGAAAAAGAGGAAGGACAGAACCACAACAGACTCACAGGTCACAAGAAACAAAAAAGAAGGAAAAAAAGGAAAAGAAAATGGGGAAAGTACAGGGAAAAGAAAATAAAAAAGGAAGAAACAAAAAAGGAAAAGAAAATGGGGGAAATGACAAGGAAAAGAAAATAAAAAAGGAAGGACAAAAAGGAACCGCAACACGCACAGTGAACCGCAACAAGGAGTTGCGGTTCGGGGGTGGGTGGGTGGGGAAAAGGACATGCAGGGGACCGCACTAGGGGTGGGTGCTGGGGGGGTGGGTGGGATGTAAAAAAAAATTAATGGTACGTACCGCAACTAGGAGTTCCGGTGGATAATATCCACCGGTCGATCCTGATCGACCCCCTACATACATACATACATATATATATACATATATATGTATCTATATACATATATGTATATGTACATATACATACGTATATATACATGTGTGTATATATATTTTCCTATAAATGTGGTGCAAATTAAAAGATTTTTACCTTGTTGAAAATCTTCATAACCTTTTGTCATTATCTTAATTTTAATGTTTTTTGCAAAATCTCTAATATTTATACAAAAATCTGGTGCGCAGTAGAACAGTAAGTCTTATCCTAAAAGATGCCTTATGTTGGTCATGCTGGCACTTCTATCAACTTTCCTTGTCTTCTTCTGGAAAGTAGATGCCTGGTAGTAACTATACATGTTCTACTTCTTCTGGAATGTCTTGGTCTTCTTGGTTGGTGTTTGCTTCTCCAAAGCACTATGGTCAAGACTGTAGTAATGGAAAAACAAATTATGATAATATAGAAAAAGGCATCTACTTTTCAGAAGAAGACAATGAAAGTTGATAGAAGTGCCAGCATGACCAACATAAGGCATCTTTTAGGATAAAACTTACTGTTCAATTTAAGACTTTTTGTTATTATAAGACTTAGAATTATAATAGGGCGAACACTTATAGTAGTAATACTGAAGATCGTTTTGAAGCTAATTATGTAGAATTTCGTAGATTTCATGTAGCGTTAGAAAGCAATAGAAAGACTACCTTTTATAGGAGAAGATCCTATCAAACGATGAGATTTAAACAAAATATATTGTAAGTTAGACATTATAAATCCAGATTATATAATTAAAACTGCCAACATAGAAGCAAGTAGTTTAGATACAGAAGAATTCAAAATGCACATTAAAGATTTAACAGAATTAAAAGTAATTAGACCGAGTAACAGCCCTCATAGATCTGCAGCATTCATAGTTAGAAATCACGCATAAATAATTAGAGGAAAAAGTAGAATGGTAATAAATTACAAAAGACTTAATGATAATATAAAAGACGATAGTTATAATATCCCTAATAAGACCTTCCTATTAAGTAAAATTCAAGGCAAAAAAGTTTTTAGCAAATTTGATTGCAAATCAGGCTTTTATCAAATTAAAATGTGGCCTGAAGACACTAAGTGGACTGCATTTGCTACACCCGAAGGTCTATATGAGTGGTTAGTCATGCCATTTGGCCTTAAGACAGCACCTAGTAGCTTCCAACGTAAAATGGATGATATTTTCAGACCATATAATGATTTCATCTTAGTATATATAAATGATATTTTAGTTTGTAGTAAAAGTGAACACGAACACTTATCACATTTAGATTTAGTCTTTAAACTTTTTAATAAACATGGTTTAATTTTAAGTAAGAAAAAGGTAGAACTATTTAAAACAAGTGTAAAATTTTTAGGAATGGAAATAGGAAATGGCAAGATTAAATTACAAGAACATATAGCTAAAAAGATTTTAGACTTTCCTGATAAACTAGAAGGATTAAAACAAATTCAAGCATTCTTAGGATTAGTAAACCAAGCTAGAATTTACTTTAAAGATCTAAGTAAATTAATAGGTCCCCTATATAATAAAACCTGTAAAAATGGACAAAGACATTTTAATATAGAAGACATCAAACTCATTAGAACTATAAAAGAAAGAGTTAAACAATTACCAGACCTATGTCTACCCTTAGATACAGATTATCTGATAGTCCAAACAGATGGATGCAAAGATGGATGGGGAGCAGTCTTATACTGCAAACCAAATAAGTATAGTAATAAAAAGGAAGAAAGAATATGCAGATATTCTAGTGGTAAATAAAAAGAAAGTAATCAATATCTAACCAGTCTAGATTACTGTTGCCGAGGAAAGATGGTTCGCATGCCACGTGAGGTGCCACAAAGGATGCAGTCTGCGTTGGCTTCCAAGTAGACAAAGTGGGAGACAACAAGGATGGAGTAAGGGCTGAGAGCAAGGCTCCCCAGACAGATCGTGAGGGCTGGCAGCACCGCGCAGGCAGGGTAACGACGAACAGGGCCAGCGGTCGACAGTCCGTAGCGGGGGTGCAGTGTCAAGAGTCCGATGTCAGGGGTCCAAATGTGTTTCTCTCACTAGAACTCCAGAGAGAATGGGTTTTAGAGAGAGAAAGTGAAATGTGGAAATGAGGGAGTCGTTCTTGAATAAGCTCCATAATCCACTATATATAGGCACAAATATGCGCGTGTCATCAGCCGACACGTGTCGTCCTCCGGGAGTGACACGTCGCCGTAAGGGGTCCCGCAGTCTTGATTGTCCGTCGAATTGCCGGTCTCCGAGTTCGTGTCATCCTGCCCTTGCAGCGTCCTTCTGCCTGTCTGAGAAGACTGACCACACTACGGTAGCATGGTCAGAGTAACCCGTTGCCCCAGCCTCCAGTCCAAGCCCTTACTGAATCCCACGAGATGCGTCATGAGACGCGCTGAGATCCTGGCAGTGGTGAGGGTTGCCCCTGCAGCCAACTGCCAGGCGTGCCGGACACGATGCCCTCCGAGGACCTGCTCCCGTCCCGGAGTGACTCGCGGTTCATTGCCCTGGCGGTGTCGATGATCAATGGTAACATGGGCGCACATGCTCACAGCTTGATACTCAGAGTCCGTGGCGAGGGGTCCTCGTGCCGGAGCACTACGAGCGGAGCCCCCCGTGAGTCTGTCGGGTGATTGTGCCGGCGATGGCCTTAGGGTTGTAAGCCCATCCTTGTTGCGAAGGCCGGAGCCTCCGGTTGATTGTGCTGGCGAGGGCCGGAGCCCCCGGTTCATTGTGCCGGCGAAGGCTTCATGGTTGCAAGCCCGTCCCGTCGCGAGGGCCAGAGCTCTGTCAGTTTGATTGAGCCGGCGAGGGCTTCATGATTGCGAGCCCGTCCCGCCGCGAGGGTCGGAGCCCCGTCAGTTTGATTGAGCCTGCGACAGAGCGTCGCGTTACTGAAGATAGCGTGTGAGTGTTGTTGGAGCGAGAAGTCAGTGCCGCTCGGCAAGTCCCCCCCTTCGCAGGGTGATGGAGGCCGACCCCCTTGGGTGGCCGACCCCCTTGGGGTGGCCGACCCCCTTGGGGGGAGCACACTTTCGATCGTCGTTTGAATGCGTAAGGCGCGTAACTCTTTGACCGAGCAATGATGTTGAGCATGTTTGACTGTTGTGTGGGTGACGTCTCGTGCCACTGGGGTCTTTTAACGGGCCCTGGGGTGCGGTCCAGAATAGGTTGTGAACATAAGCCCCCTCCGTGCAGGGTGCGCAGAGGGGCAACCCGAGCGGGCGCCGTACGCATAAACAGTGTTGGATGCACTGGGCATGGTCGTCGCTCAGTGCTTAGAGCCCGCTGCGAGGGCCGGAGCCCCCGATTGATTGTGCCGGTGAGGGCTATAAGGTTGTGAGCCGATCCCGAATGTGAGGGCCGGAGCCCCCGGTTGATTATGCCGGTGAGGACTATAAGGTTGTGAGCCGATCCCGAATGCGAGGGCCGGAGCCCCGTCGCTTTGATTGAGACGGCGATGGCTATAAGGTTGAGAGCCCATCCCGGATACGAGGGCCGGAGCCCCGTCGCTTTGATTGAGACGGGGATGGCTATAAGGTTGTGATTGAGACGGCGATGGCTATAAGGTTGTGAGCCCATCCCGGATGCGAGGGCCGGAGCCCCGTCGCTTCGATTGAGACGGGGATGGCTATAAGGTTGTGAGCCCATCCCGGATGCGAGGGCCGGAGCCCCGTCGCTTCGATGGAGACGGCGATGGCTATAAGGTTGTGAGCCCATCCCGGATGCGAGGGCCGGAGCCCCGTCGCTTCGATGGAGATGGCGATGGCTATAAGGTTGTGAGCCCATCCCGGATGCGAGGGCCGGAGCCCCGTCGCTTCGATTGAGACGGCGATGGCTATAAGGTTGAGAGCCCATCCCGGATGCGAGGGCCGGAGCCCCGTCGCTTTGATTGAGACGGCGATGGCTATAAGGTTGAGAGCCCATCCCGGATGCGAGGGCCGGAGCCCCGTCGCTTTGATTGAGACGGCGATGGCTATAAGGTTGTGAGCCCATCCCGGATGCGAGGGCCGGAGCCCCGTCGCTTTGGCGAGGGCCGGAGCCCCCAGTTGATTGTGCCGGCGAGGGCTTTAAGTTTATGAGCCCGTCCCGCCGTGATGGGTCCTAGTGCCGGAGCACTCAGGGCGCGTCAAAGTAACATCCCGGAGGAGCCGTCTACCTGGCGGGAAGAGAGTTGAAAAGATGTATCCCGGAGGAGTCGTCTATTCCCGCGGGATGTTGCACACTCCGGGGAATAGGTCGAGGCATGTTCCACGACCAAGGCAAGGTGCGCATAGTGTGGTGAATGAGTGCGGTGCCTGGTGGGCATGTGACATGATTGTGGCGCACGGGTGCGGCGACTACCGTCACGAGACAATACCTAGTGCGGAGGCACATATCACGAGAACGGTGCATGAGAGCGGCGACGAGTGTCGAGAGACGATACTTGGTGCCGGGGCACATATGATGAGAATGGTGCATGAGAGCGGCGACGAGTGTCGCGGGACGATACTTGGTACCTGGGGCACGTAGTGCGACAGAGAGCTAGTGGGATGGATGTATCAGTGGCGCGGCGTATGGGCATTACGACGTGTGAGAGTGCGGTGCGCGGGCGCCGGCGACGAAGGTCGCGGAGATGGCGCAAGGGCAACGAGAGTCGCAGAGGTGTCATACGGGCGACGAAGGTCGCGGAGATGGTGCGCAGACTCTCTCTCTGCTTTTAAAGTTTTTGCCATGTCCTCTCTGAATCATCGGTCTATTCCGCTGTGCTTTTAATCTATGCTATGCTTTTATCCACTATGGATCACGGTCTAACCGGGGACTCTTCTGTTTTCCGGCCAAACCACCCCCCATTTTGGTATCAGAGCCATACTTTGATTGATAGAATTAGATAAAATTTAAATTATATGAAAGAAGTCTTTAAACAATCCACAGATAAATCTAAACAAAGTGAAGCTAAGATAAAAGTTCTAGAAAACAATTAGAGAAAATCTAGATTATATGAAAGACTTCTTTATTTTTATTGTATCTGACTAAAGGTTCGCAAGTAAATGCCATATGATCTCTGACTATAGCTTCACAATCTGTTCTAATGCAATCTTATATTAGAGCGTACTAAGATTTTAATTTTAGTATCTGTTTAAAGACTTCTTTCATATAATCTAGATTCTATATTAAAATATTAATATATTCCCCACCACGCTTCTGAGCGTACTAAGATTTTAGTAGGTACGCCTAAGTTCCCTAAGGTTGTATGTTCATCTATTTGGCTAAGTCTTCTATGAAACTCAGTATAATATAAAGAGTTATTCTGTTGATCTTTTAACTGTATATAAAAACCTATAAGATGCTGAAAGAAAATGTCAAAGTCTTCTAATAATAAATCTAAATTTAGAAAATATCTTATGTAAAAAGATAAAGGATTGTATAATAATGTAATAGAGTCTGTATCTATAAAATGTTTAATTATTTCATTTGTGTTATCAATTGTTTCTAGAGCTGTAAAAAATTTATGAAAAGTATCTAATATATCTGAAGTAGTTTGTTGATCAATGTTAAAATTATTTATCATGTCTTCAAAACTAAAGGGTTCCTGATAAGGCTCAATATTTAAATTCCTATCTGACATTAATCTGGAAGATGTAGGCTATTAACTTCGTCATTACTACTAATACTATCTGAATCTGTACTATCTATGTTACTGGTTATTTGTAGAAAATTTATGTGATCAGTTATGTTTTCTAAAGCATTTGCTTCATGTCTTTCGGTTATTAATCTGAATCTATCTACATTTGGTCTTGTAATTCTAAGGTGGTTTGGCCGGAAAACAGAAGAGTCCCCGGTTAGACCGTGATCCATAGTGGATAGAAGCATAGCATAGATTAAAAGCACAGCGGAATAGAGAGATGATTCAGAGAGGACATGACAAAAACTTTAAAAGCAGAGAGAGAGTCTGGGTTAAAATTCCATTTTTCAAAGGTTCAGGATGCAAGATAGGTTTTAACTAGATTAAATCTCAGGATGCTAGGTTGAACTACCAAAGTTTTCTTTTTAGGAAAAAACTCAGGGCATGCGTTAGTCTGCGGATTTTCAACGCCATCACTCGGCAAATAACCCTAAATGACTCGCTCCCACTGTTGTTTATAACCCATTAAGAGGACTTTGGAGGTTCGTTTTAGAAGCATAATCGATTTAGAATCTGCCAAACACCTGGAGTAAGCATAATCATTTTGAAAACAAAATATTTAAAAAGAGTCTCTCTTTCCCAAGGAAATGCCATATGATCTCTAATCAAGACTATATTGAGGTGTTTTTAGTCATACTAGACCTAGAGATGTTCCTTTTCAATTCATAGAATGTGTTTCACCATCGAGCGTTTTCACCCCAGAATATTAAACAAGTTTAAAGAGAAAATAAACTTACTTGAATGAAAGCTTGCTGTGTACTTGAATTGAGAATCTTAGTACGCTCAAAAACATATTTTCAGACCATATACTCCATCAGAGTACGCTCAGAACCGTGGTGGGGAATATATTAATATAAAAAACAAAGGCAAAAATAAAATATGTGAAGACTGTAGTAATGGAAAAACAAATTGTTGTTTAACTAATATGAGAGAAGAATGTTTACATATAGAAGAGTTAGAAACTTCAGACCTAGAAGAAGACTATAATATAAATTTAGACCTAGATATTTATAGCCAAGAAAAAGTTAGCTATAATTTAATAAGTCATTTTACAAACAAATACGATATTCTTAAAGCAATAGAAAGACTACCTTTTACAGGAGAAGATCCTATCAAACGATGGGATTTAAACAAAATATATTGTAAGTTAGACATTATAAATCTAGATTATATAGTTAAAACTGCCAACATAGAAGCAAGTAGTTTAGATACAGAAGAATTCAAAATGCACATTAAAGATTTAACAGAATTAAAAGTAATTTTCTTTCAGCATCTTATAGGTTTTTATATACCGTTAAAAGATCAACATAATAATTCTTTATATTATACTGAGTTTCATAGAAGACTTAGCAAAATAGATGAACATACAGCCTTAGAGAACACTCTAGAAGGAATATAAATGTCTACAAACAAATTAGAATATTTAAATCTTCAAACAGATACTAAGAGTTTAAAAACAATTAGAGAAAATCTAGATTATATGAAAGAAGTCTTTAAACAATCCACAGATAAATCTAAACAAAGTGAAGCTAAGATAGAAGTTCTCTTAGAAAAACTAAACAAACAATCTACAGAATACAAACAAGAATTAGATAAATTTAAAATAGTGATAGAAAAATTAGAAAAACAAACAAATAAGTTAGAAGAAAACTTAAAACATTATTTTAAAATACAAGGATTAGAATATAAATGAATACTTCCAAAAAATATGAATGTAATTCAGATTATAAACAAGTTATCTTAGACGAAAACGATTACTTATTACCAGCAGAAGGCTTAACTAAAAACACCTTAGGAACTCCAAACGATCTAACTAACAAAAAACAAAATAATGTTATTATAATGTTACTAATAAAATGTTTAGAAAAACTAGACAACTTAACACTTAAAATGGATTTACATCTTGATCAACCAAAAATAGAAACATAGGTAGATATAGAAAATTTGTGCAAAAAACTAGATAATATAACTGTAGATAAACCTAAAAAGAAGTTTAAAATACAAAACAATTTGAAATTTTTAGTCTATGATAAGAAACAATAGTCATATCTTAGGAAGAGGAAATATAGAAGATAGAAATAGAACAGAAGTCTTAGCTACAGAAACAAGAAGACGAAATGAAAATACAATGGGAAATAGAGTTCTTAGACTTTTTAGAACACCATCAGCACCTATAGTTTCTTTAGAACAAATAATAGACATAGATAGACAAATTGAACAATTTAGACAAAACAGACTAGATTTAATATCCCCACAAATTCTATATCAACATCATTCTCAACTAAGTCAAACAAGACTATTTATGCATTATAGAGAAATCCAAAACAGATGTATAGGAGAAGATGTAGCTAGTATTAATCTAATACACCCAGACTCTGAAAATGAATTAATCAAAGGAAATTTTAATTTAACACATATAGGTTTAATTGTTATAGGAGTAAAAGGTTTAACTAAAAGAGACACAGGAGCTAAAGTATTTTTAGCCATAATAGACAACAGATTTTCTAGTGAACAAGCTATAATAGGAGCTATAGAAGTAGATATGAACAACAATGGTGGCATATTCTACTGCGCACCAGATTTTTGTATAAATACTAGAGATTTTGCAAAAAACATTAAAATTAAGATAATGACAAAAGGTTATGAAGATTTTCAACAAGGTAAAAATCTTTTAATTTGCACCACATTTATAGGAAAATTAACACAAAATAGTCAAGTCGGATATAAGTTAACTATAGATGATACAGCAAAATTTATCATAAATAGAGGTATTAGACTCTTACCACCTTATAGAGTAGATCCTTTAGAAAATTCAGGACAAGAATGGCAAGTAGATAAACTACTAGAAACTAGCTCTAATAATAGTATAATACCCACAGATAACTTTTGGTATAGAAATGCATCAGGAAGAATGTCTGTTAGATTTACGAATTATATAGAAGCAAACACCAACCAAGAAGACCAAGACATTCCAGAAGAAGTAGAACATGTATAGTTACAAAGACTTTGATATCCTAAAAAACTTAGATATAAAAATTCTAAATCAATCAGTAGGAACTACATACGTAGGAAAAAGAATAAGTATAGAACAATTACAGGATTTTATGCGTCTTACAGAAGAAGAAGACAATCTAGATATATTCAATCAACCAGAATATACATTACAACCAAATCTAAACAACACAATTCCTGAAAGTCTAAAAGAACTAGATTTCAGCCTTAGGCCTTCTCTTAACATTCCTAGCATAGAACAATTCAACCCTGTAATAAATTATAAAATAGAATTAGATCAGAAAATCATCAAATCTTTAGAAGAAATAGAAAAGATAAGACAAGAAGAAAAAACTCTAGAAGAAAATAATAAGATAATAATAGAAGAAATGGATAATATATTAGAATCATCAGAAACAGATAGCCTTAAATTAGAAGAAAGTATAAATTTAGAGCAATTTGAAACAAATTCTATAGATACACAAATTACCACAAACAATGTAAAATTTAACTTAATGAATGAAGTACCTTACGTTCTTATGGAAGAAGGTGAAAATTCAGGAACTACTAATAATAGAAACGATAATGGAGGTAGATTTTATACTACACAACCACATGTAAGACCACATTATTCTTATGGTAATATACCAAGACATAGTGCAAACATTGAAAATAACAGATCTGAAAGACCTAATTATAGACCTAGAGGTAAACGACATCCTTTAGAACAAAACTTTAAAATACAAAAGGCAACAGAACCTTTTATTTTAAACATAACAGCTGTAGATCCTCAACAAAGAAATAATTATATACAAGTATGGAAAGATGCAGTAGTAGCAAACTTTATAACTAAACAATCTGATAATTTAGAAACAGGAGAAGAAATGATAAGATATATGATACAGTTTTTAGGTCCTATAGCTAAGGCTAATTTCGAAGAATGGCAAAAAGCATTTCCAGATGATTTAAAACAAATGGCAGACCTAGGACTCAATCCTTATAATTTTGTAAACACTATACAATTAATCTTAACAGGAAGGAATCCTAATACAGGAGATACCCTAATACAAACAGAAGCAGCTAGAAAACTAGAACAAGTACATTTATACAGCTGGCATAATATAAAACCTTTCATGCAAGAATACTATTATTTTGCCTCACAAAGTGGCAATATTTATAGTCCAACTGTAGTAGATAAATTTCTAAATAAGTTACCAGGAGCTTTAGGGAGAGAAATATATGAAACAGTTAAAAAGATTTATAATAACCCTACATGGACACCTTCTTTAGGAAACATCTTTGAGCATGTAATAGAAATATTAGTTTCTAAATGTACTAATATACAGATAGCCAGACAATTAAAAAAGGAAACTAGTTTCTGCAAAAAACTTTATACTCCACATCACTATGGTCAAGAAGAATCAAGACCAAAATACAATAGGAAAACTTATAAAAGATACAAACAACCTAGAAAAACATACTATTTAAGAAAAAGCAAAGCTAGAAAACCTTTCTTAAACCTTAAACATGTTAGAAAATATGATACTAGAAGAATATATAAAAACAAAATCACATGCTATTCATGTGGAGAACCAGACCATTTAAGTTCTAATTGTCCTAGAAGACATAACAATAATAACTTTAAAGCTCTGATAGTCAATAATACTAATGAAGATCTCTTAGAAGTAGACGAGACCCTTAGTGATATAGAAAGTATATATAGTATTAAATCCATAGAAGAATATATAGAAGACAACCTTTCTATAAGTAGTGATGAAGAAGAAGAAAATCTTCCAATAGAAACCACAGATAAATTAGATACCTTCATAAATTCATTAAAAAATACAGAAATATACAATTTCATGTTTAAACCCTTAGCTAACCAATTAGCATTAGAAGAGGAATGTATACATCAATGGCAAATAGAAAAAGGTATAGTCACAACACCATGCTATATATATGCACTTGGTATCCAGCAATTAAAGTAAGATGTAAATGTGAGTCATGTTATAAAGAAGCATGCGTAAAATGCTTAAAACAAAAATATAATATAGATATTATTAAACCTAGAGAACAAAATACAAATAAAGACACTTATTATGATAAAAATGTTAATAGAAGACTAGAATTTTTAGAACAAAAGATTATTCAAATAGAAGAAACCATAAACCAAAAACATACAGAAGAACTAATCATAGGGGATAATAAACAATTAATTCAAGATATTCAAGACTTTAAGATAGAAAAATTCTGTACTAAGACAAGATTTAATAATCTTATAACTACGAGAATACAAGTTAATCATTATAATAAACTAGTTGAGACTAATGCTATTATAGATACTGGATGTACTATAACAGTTATAGATCCTAGTCTAACCAATCCTTCTTATCTTAAAAAATTTGAAACACCAGTAACTGGAGTAGGATTTTCTAATACTCCTATACATTATTCCCATTATATTACAAATGCATATATTACCTTCTTAACACCTTGCAATACACAAAGCAAACCTTATTTTTTAAAGCAAGCCTTATGTGCACCTGTTGCACATTCAGAAGAAAAAATTATTCTAGGAATAAACTTTTTAATTGCTACTAATAATACCTTAACTATTACTAAAGATTTTATAGAAATAGCTCAAAATGTTACACATACTCCTATTAACATTGATACTCTATGCTATGCTTCTATCCACTATGGATCGCGGTCTAACCGGGGACTCTTTTGTTTTCCGGCCAAACCTCCCCCCCCATTTTGGTATCAGAGCCATACTTTCCTTGGCTTTGAAGAAATGATCACTTAGTAAAGGAGAATGCTAAGTAACCAAAGAGCAAGTAACCCCGTGTTATTAATTATCATGAGTGATAGACCTGCAAACCCTTCATATGTATGTATGTATGTATACATACATACATACATACATACATAAATAAACGTATATATGTACATATATAACTATCGTCTTCATATGTATGTATGTATGTATACATACATACATACATATATATACATATATATGTATCTATATACATATACATATATGTATATGTACATATACATACGTGTATATACATGTGTGTATATATATGTACATATACATATGTGTATATATATATACATGTATATATATATATATATGTATGTATGTAGATATATATATATATATATATATATATATACATATATATATATATATGTATGTATGTAGATATGTATGTATACATACATATATGTATGTATATGTACATATGTATATGTATATAGATACATACACATACGTATATGTATATACATACATATACATACGTATATGTATATATATATATATATATATATATGTGTATACGTATATGTATATACATCTACATATACATATATATTTATATATATACATATGTATATATATATATGTATATGTAGATGTATATACATATACATATACGTATACATATGTATACGTACATACATATATATATATACATATGTATATATATATATATATATATATGTATATGTAGATGTATATACATATACGTATACATATGTATACGTACACACATATATATATATATATATATACATATGTATATGTATGTACGTATACATATGTATACGTACATATATATATATATATACATATGTATATATATATACGTACATACATATACATATGTATATATATATATATATATGTATGTATGTAGAGATGTATGTATATGTACATATACATACGTATATGTACATATACATACATCTCTACATACATACATATATATATATATATATATATATATATATATAATTTAATTTTCAGAATTTCAGGATGCCGGGTAGGTTTTTACTAGATTAAATCTCAGGATGTTAGGTTGAACTACCAAAGTTCTTCTCTTTTTGGAAAAAAACTCAGGGCATGCGTTAGTGAACGGGTTTTCAAAGCCATCACTCGGCAACTAACCCTTAAAAGACTCGCTCCCACTTTTGTTTAAAACCTTATTAAGAAAAAACAGTGAAAGTTCTTTTTGAGAAGCATAATCGATTTAAAATCTGCCAAAAGCCTTAAGTAAGCATATCATTTTAAAAACAAAAATTTTGTTAACAGAGTCGCTCTGGTCCAAGTAAATGCCATATGATCTCTAATCAAAACTATATTGAATTGTTTTTAGTCATATTAGACTTTGAGATAATCCGTTTCAGTTCATAGAATGTTTTTCACCTTAGAGCGTGTTCACCCCAGAATAATTAACAAATTAAAGGAGTAAGAGACTTACTTGAAAATAGCTAAATACTTGAGCGAATAATAGCGAGGTTATTTATAGAGAGAGGTTGGATCGCATGGAGAAAGCAGAGAGATTTGAGAGAAGGTGTGCTTGATTGGTATTCAAAGAAATTCGTGTGTCCTTTACAAAATGAATCTGCCTCTTTAAATAGGCAGAGAAAGGTTATCTACAGGCATCTACATAATTGCCTAGAGTTTACACGCATACTACTGGATTCTTCTTTATGACTACATTACAAGACTACTTTTGCAAAAGTCTTAAAGGGAATAGTAAGCTTTTTCTTTATGCCGACAGCGTCTCTTATTTTCTAAAAGGAGATGCTTTCAGAAAGGAGATGCTTTCAGTTCTGTCTTCTAGTAGATTCTTCTTTACGTCTCTGTCTTCTTTTTTACAGCTGTCTTCTTATTTCTTCAAGGTCTTTCATCTTCAGTCTTCTTTCTTGTCTTCTTTCTTCTTTGTTTATTGCAATAATGCATCTGCCGACTTCATATGTCTGTTGAGAGAGTTTCTTTAACTTTAATAGCTGTAGCTATATTTGTCGTGTCTTGAGTCTACTAGTCTTCAGCCTTTTGTTCTGTCTCTTCAGTTTTTCCATCTTCCGAAGATTCGCTGAAAATTATAGGGCTTGGACTTGGTCTTTGTGCATCCTGGAATAACGGGTCTTCATAGAAAAGGCTATTTGATGTAGCTGATTTCTTGAAATCTTCTACTGCCTTGTCGGGTCCCATAGTGTGGATATTGCTAAAAGTTTTACTGATTATTTCAGCAAATGCTTCAGCCACTTGTTTTTGGACTGAATAGGCCTGCCTTTTTGCCTTCTTTTTGTTTCTTTTAATCTGTTCCGTTTTACCCAAACGGCCAGGGGTTTCAGGAATTCACTTGCCTTTACCAGATACCTGTTTTTTCTGGGCTAGGAGTTCTTTCTCCTGAACTCAAAGGATTTTCAGAGATTTTAAGTAAACCTCCAACTTTAACAGGGTTTGATGAGTCTTTACCAGCTACCTGTTGAACTGGACTAGGAGTTCTTTTTCCTGAACTCGAAGGGTTTTCAGTAATTTTGAGCAAATTACCAGCTATAATAGGACTTGATTTATCTTTACCAGAAGCCTGTGAATCCGGATTAGCTACTCCTTTTAACCCGGAAGTAGTGGGTGTAACATCCCGGAATTTCCGGAACGTTATCACTCAATCAATCGTTTACGCTAAGACAATAGAACTCTCAAACTCAACCAATTTAGAATCATCCACCAGTCAGAGCAACTAAACCATTGGATAAAATAATGCTCTTAGCATACTGTCATAGTTGAAACATCAATGTCTAAGTCAACAGTTCTAAATAACAACAATAACCCACGCAGGGGTTCTAATGACCAAAACAAAAACTAAATTTCTCTTTCCCTCGCTCGAATCTATTCCACACCCAATGCGATCTATTGTTGGATATTACCTGCGGAAAGAAGGTCAAAGGGGAGTGAGCTTTTGAGAGCTCAGTAAGGTCGCTCAAACGAAGAAACTACGAAACAATTACAGATGCAATTCATAGATTTTCAAAAAGAGAATCATAACTAGTTCGATCAGACATCAATATGAAATTTTCAGATGCGATACAAACAATCACGAATACAATAACATGAGCAATTGCAAAGCCACACAGGCAGTGCAGGGTAATCACTTAGCAAAGCCACAAAGGCGATGCTCATTAACATTTTCCACCGGCTAGTCCATCAAGGCACTAGCCCACACCAATACACCGGCTAGTCCGTCAAGGCACTAGCCCACACAAATACACCTCCAATATACGCCAAACACACCAACGCAGAAACTCATGTCAATATGCAGGATGAAAACATTTCGATAATGCAACATGTTATTCAATGCTCGATGGACAATAATTAATGAGCATCGATAAGAATTTCAATAAACGTTTTAAGGCTCAATCAAAGGTTCATATGGCAAACAATGCGACTTTATCAAAATAACAAAATCCAAAGAATAGCGATAACAATTCAAAAAAAAAATATCTGAGGACAAATAGAGGAAACTGGGTTTCAGAAGAAATCCCTTACCTCGGTCCAAGCTATGCACTGCTAAACAGCCTCGATCCAAATCCTTTGAATTAACCTAGGTCGGGCAAATTAGTTATCAGAACATAATTTACGCTACAATACTATAACCTTAATATCATATACCCCCACGTGCTCACTTCTAACCCCGAAATCGCTTAACTCAAAACGCGCCTCGCACGCGGCCAACCTAACCAAGAACCCTGTACGATCCTGAACGCGTGTTGACATCCCAAAATTCAAAATAAATTAAAATAAAACACTTTTATAGCTTAAAACCTTTTATTGAGTCTTTATTATACAATAACAACATTACTATAATTTTTCCCAGAACACTTTCAGGGTTTAAGGGCTCCAAAATAAATTTAGAGTCACTGAACTTCCAGAACATATTATAAATATCAAATGGTATCAGAAAAATTTGACATTTAACAGTAATTCTAATATTTCCCTAAGAATATTCTTGTAAAGTTTTAGAATTTTTGAACAATCACAAGATACCCAACAGTCACGTGATACACTGTTCATGCACAGTGTACCACTTTAACTGCTTAGACCCACCCATTACTGCTCATCACCCTTCTTCTCTTCTTTCAGCTTCTGTACAAACCCATTATTTTGATACCTGATTACACCTATGCACCACTCCAAATTGCACCCACATACACACTTCTATATATTATATATATGCACTCACCTCACTACCATTCTATATATAGGTACACATTTGCCAGGCTCATATTCATACTTGAGCACCCAAACAACTACACTCCAACCCAACCGAAAACACACACTAAAAATGCAAGTCACACCCACTGCCTTACGGCAGTGGGTTTCTACCTCCAAGACCTCACCATATCCAAACACAAACAGGTATTCAATCTCCTCACCTTCCCACGTCCAACTGCCATCACGGCATTTCCATGCGCCCAAGCTCCTCTCTTCCTCTGCGCAGCCATGGCTGCCACGACAAGAATTCCACAAGGTGCAAAGCAGCCCCTTATCGTTGGTCCTGTCCCAAACCCATATCCCTTCACGCCGCTACTATACCCGTTTACACATTTGAATGTTTACGACAGCTACATGGCTATTTCCTTCCCATATATATCGGTACCCACAACCCACCATTTCTCACAGACCCACATACCTGTATGTATATTAATACCTACGGTTTAAACTGTCTCATGGCAGTGACTCGTCCCCTGTAAATTCGCATTTTTCGTTTCTTTTAAGAACACATATAGATCACATGCATACACTCGAACATATACATATACACTGAAATTGTAGCCCTAAAAATCTCTTGGGTTCTCTCTTCCTCCCCTCCAACCGTAATTTCTTTAAGAAATCGAGGGAAAGGTTAAAAGAAAAACTTACCAGAAAAGCTTCGCCGGAAAACTCTTCCTTCGATCCCTTCTCTTCTCTCTCTCTCGGTATCTCTCTCTGCCGCAATAGGTCTCCAACAAAGCCTATGACGGCTGATCACTATTCTATAATCTATACATAATAACCCTAATTTAGAACATAACCAAAATGCCCCCCTCCAATTTTCTTTGGCTATTCTTATTTTTACCAGAAGCTTTTTCCTTTTATAAAAAGGTCCACAATAATATTCATGATATGATTTTCATGCTAGAAATTTTTTTAATAGGTTTGTCACATGACCCCGCTTCACTATTCGTCACTAAAAGTCGTTACTTAGTACATCAATGTTAAAAGAAATTTTAATTGTCACTAAAAGTATACGTCAATGCTAAGTATTTAAAAAAATAACGTCGCTAAAAACTGCTAATAAAAATATCGATGCTTAAAAATATATTCGCCGCTAAATTTTATTTTAATAATCCGTATAAAAATATCGGGGTGTTACAGTGGGTTTTGATGACTGGTGTTTAGAAAGAACAGTGGTATACCTGTTTTTTCAGTCATTGGCTTCTAATTCTAATACTTGATTTTGGGCCTTAAGCTGAGCTATCTGTATGTCAAAATGTGATTTTTCTAAAAGGACATGATCATGTCTTGTTTTTAATATATTAAAGTGTTTAATTAAGGTATTGCAGTTTTCACAGTCTGCAATGGTGTATGTATTGGAACTATCTTGACAATCTGGACTAATGTTATTTAGGCCCACAATGGATCTGCATAAGCGTAGTTGCTTCATTAAAAGTAATAGTACCTTTATACCAAGGCTGAGGGACATTACCTACACATCCTACCATGGCTTCAGGATAACTTTTAAATATGCCTGGCATAATGCCTTTAAAAACGCAATAAAAATTGTACTTTTTCGTGTCTCTTATTTTATTGAAATAATTGGCTAATGCGTTGACGGTATTTACAAACCATCTGTTGTCTCCTTTTATAAATGATTGCCATAAGTTATCTAAAAGGGTTCGCTGGTCAACGGGAAAAAAGTCCAAGTTTGTGATCTTTAACTTGGAATCTCGATCTAGCATTTATAACCTCTAGATTATTACCGTTGTAATTTATTCTATTTTTCCTAGATTGTCTATGTAACTAGTAAACTGTGTAGGAAAAACTGGATTAGCTTGATTTACCTGAGCTTGTCTGGTCTGAACGGAAGAAGAGGATGCCATCTGAAAAGAAAACAAAAACTGTCTTTATTCTACTGCTATTGGTCTAAGGTTATCTTAAGATAAAATCTTTATTCTACTTTTGCAAAAGTCTTAAAGGGAATAGTAAGCTTTTTCTTTATGCCGACAGCGTCTCTTATTTTCTAAAAGTAGATGCTTTCAGTTCTGTCTTCTAGTAGATTCTTCTTTACGTCTCTGTCTTCTTTTTTACAGCTGTCTTCTTATTTCTTCTAGGTCTTTCATCTTCAGTCTTTTTTCTTGTCTTCTTTGTCTGTTGCAATAATGCATCTGCCGACTTGATATGTCTGTTGAGAGAGTTTCTTTAACTTTAATAGTTGTAGCTATATTTGTCGAGTCTTGAGTCTACTAGTCTTCAGCCTTTTGTTCCGTCTCTTCAGTTTTTCCATCTTCTGAAGATTCGCTGGAAATTATGGGGCTTGGACTTGGTCTTTGTGCATCCTGGAATAACGGGTCTTCATTGGAAAGGCATTTGATGTAGCTGATTTCTTGAAATCTTCTACTGCCTTGTCGGGTCCCATAGTGTGGATATTGCTAAAAGTTTTGCTGATTATTTTAGCAAATGCTTCAGCCACTTGTTTTTGGACTGAATAAGCCTGCCTTTTTGCCTTCTTTTAATCTATTCCATTTTACCCAAAGAGCCAGGGGTTTCAGGAATTAACTTGCCTTTACCAGATACCTGTTTTTCTGGGCTAGGAGTTCTTTCTCCTTAACTCAAAGGATTTTCAGAGATTTTAAGTAAACCTCCAACTTTAACAGGGTTTGATGAGTCTTTACCAGCTACCTGTTGAACTCGACTAGGAGTTCTTTTTCCTGAACTCGAAGGTTTTTCAGTAATTTTGAGCAAATTATCAGCTATAACAAGACTTGATTTATCTTTATCGGAAGCCTGTGAATCCGGATTAGCTACTCCTTTAACCCCGGAAGTAGTAGGTTTTGATGACTGGTGTTTAGAAAGAACAGTGGTATACCTGTTTTTCCAGTCATTGGCTTCTAATTCTAATACTTGATTTTGGGCCTTAAGCTGGGCTATCTGTATGTCAAAATGTGATTTTTTTAAAAGGACATGATCATGTCTTGTTTTTAATATATTAAAGTGTTTAATTAAGATATTGCAGGTTTCACAGTCTGCAATGGTGTCTGTATTGGAACTATCTTGACAATCTGGACTAATGTAGTAGTTAGGCCCATAATGGGTCTGCATAAGCGTAGTTGCTTCATTAAAAGTAATAGTACCTTTATACCAAGGTTGAGAGACATTACCTACACATCCTACCATGGCTTCATGATAACTTTTAAATATGTCTGGCATAATGCCTTTAAAAACGCAATAAAAATTGTACTTTTTCGTGTCTCTTATTTTATTGAAATAATTGGCTAATGCGTTGACGGTATTTACAAACCATCCGTTGTCTCTTTTTATAAATGATTGCCATAAGTTATCTAAAAGAGTTCGCTGGTCAACGGGAAAAGGTCCAAGTTTGTGATCTTTAACTTGGAATCTCGATCCAGCATGTATAACCTCTAGATTATTACCATTGTAATTTATTCTATTTTTTCCTAGATTGTCTATGTAACTAGTAAACTGTGTAGGAAAAACTGGATTAGCTTGATTTACCTGAGCTTGTCTGGTCTGAACGGAAGAAGAGGATGCCATCTGAAAAGAAAACAAAAACTGTCTTTATTCTACTGCTATTGGTCTAAGGTTATCTTAAGATAAAATCTTTCTAGATAGTAAATCGGCTATAGAATTGTCTATACCTTTAGTATGTTGCCATTCTATTTTGTCTACTCTATAATTGCTTAAAGAAGTCAGGAATTTTAACCATCTATTTGTATATCTAGAGTCTTTATTTTTGTTGTATCTGATTATGGCTTCACAGTCTGTTCTAATGCAGAATTCATGCTTAGATATTAAAAGTGCTTTAAAATGTTCTAAGGCGTAAACTATTGCAAGTAATTCATAATCTAAACTAGTTAAATATTGATTACTTTCTTTATACTTCCCGCTAGCATATCTACATATTCTTTCCTTTTTCTTATTACTATACTTATTAGGTTTGCAGTATAAGGCTGCTCCCCATCATTCTTTGCATCCATCGGTTTGTACTATTAAATAATCTGTATCTAAGGGTAGATATATGTCTGGTAAATGTTTAACTTTTTCTTTAATGGTTTTAATGAGTCTGATGTCTTCTATATTAAAATGTCTTTGTCCATTTTTTCGAGTTTTGTTATATAGAGGACCTATTAATTTACTAAGATCTTAAAAATAAATTCTAGCTTGGTTAACTAATCCTAAAAATGCATGAATTTGTTTTAAACCTTCTAATTTATCAGGAAAGTCTAGGATCTTTTTAGCTATATGTTCTTCTAATTTTATCTTGCCATTTCCTATCTCCATTCCTAAGAATTTTACACTTGCTTTAAATAATTCTACATTTTTCTTGCTTAAAATTAAACCGTGTTTGTTGAATAGTTTAAAAACTAGATCTAGATGTGATAAATGTTCATGTTCATTTTTACTACAAACTAAAATATCATCAATGTATACTAGAATAAAATCATTGTAAGGTCTAAAAATATCGTCCATTTTACGTTGGAAGATACTTGGTGCTGTTTTAAGGCCAAATGGAATGACTAACCATTCATATAGACCTTCGGGTGTAGTAAAAGCTGTCCATTTAATGTCTTCAGGCCACATTTTAATTTGATAAAAGCCTGATTTGCAATCGAATTTAGTAAATACTATTTTGCCTTGAATTTTACTTAAAAGAAAGGTCTTATTTGTGATATTATAACTATCGTCTTTTATATTATCATTAAGTCTTTTATAATTTATTACCATTCTACTTTTACCTCTAATTATTTATGCGTGATTCCTAACTATGAATGCCGCAGATCTATGAGGGCTATTACTGGGTCTAATTCTTTTAATTCTGTTAAATCTTTAATGTGCATTTTGAAATCATCTGCATCTAAACTACTTGCTTCTATGTTTGCAGTTTTAACTATATATTCAGGATTTATAATGTAACATCCCGGAATTTTCCGAAACGTTAACGCTCAATCGATCAGTTCACTAAAACAGGATATCCTTAAACTCATCAAAATAATATCACAAGCTTTTCAGAGCAACTAAACCATCAATTAATCATAGTCCTAATATCATCGATATAACATGAAATCTAAGTCTGAAAATCTCAATATACCAATATTAACCCACGCAGGGGTTCTAATTACCAAGGCTAAAGTTTAAAGTTCTCTTTTTCCTTGCTTGACTCTAATCCATATAGGCAACCCCTACCTAAAGCTGGTTATCACCTGCAGAAAGGAAGTCAAAGGGGAGTGAGCTTTTGAGAGCCCAGTAAGGTCGCACAAAGATTTAAAAAAAATAAGAAAACGATACGGACGATTTTTCATATAAAACTTTTGAAGAGTATTTTCAATGAAATACAACACTTAGACAAAGATGAACAAAACGAACGAGTTTACATTCAAGTCCAATAACAACTTTTTGAGGAATTTTGCTTTCGATGAAATCACTACAATACGATATAAACATAAGGATGAGTATTCAACTCATTCCCTTAAATAATATTCATTTGAAACACTTCGGATATAATAAAGCACGAATGGATAGTATTCAAAACAGTTCAAATGTAATAAAACATAGACAGGAAACATTAAACATGAGTAGTACAGAAGCAAAGCCACCCCGGCAGTGCTCGATCGCTTTACATATGCATATGTACACTGACTAGTCCATCTAGGTACTAGTTAAACCCATCCAACAGACCATCCTTATAACGCCAACAATACAGACCATCCTTATGGCTCCCAAGTTACTAACTCATGTCAACATTGAGAAACAATAAATAAATTTCAAAACATTTTATGATAATTGAATCGATAAAACAGATGAGAGTAAACAATTTAAGAATTCCAAACGATCGCTATAAGGCTCAATTTAGGCTTTCATGGACAGTTTCAAAACAACTTTTATATCAGCATAAAATCGAATCAATTTAGTTTGTAAAACTGTTCTATAAGCATTTGAAAACAGAATAACGAAATGGGGTTCGGATAGAAATCCCTTACCTCGGTCCAAGCTATGCGATGCTACCAACCTCGATTATAATTCTTTGAATAAACCTAGATTGGCAAATCCATATGTTAGAACATAATCTACACTACAATACTATAAACCTAATATAAACTACCCAAACGGCGCTCGCCTCTAACCCCGGAATCACACAACTCAAAGCGCGTCTCGCACACGACCAACTTAACCGAGAACCCGGTACGCTCTTTAATGCATAACCGTATTCTAAATTTATTATAAATTAAAATAAAACACTTGTATAGCTTAAAACATTATAATAAGTCAAAATATGAATTTTCTGAATTTTTGAATATTTTCGAATTAAAATAATTTCTTTAAATACAATAAAAAAAAACCCCATAAATTGCCAAAAATGCTTCCAGCTGCAAACTAAGTCCCATAATTTTTGTAACAGCTTTAACATATGTATAAAGATCATAGAAATTTAAATCAGAAATTAAAAAGTATTAAAACTATTTTTCAAATATTCGTTTTGCTAAAAATGATGCGATACGGAAACCATAGCAAATCAACCCCAAAAATCATAAAACTTTTACTGAGTCTTTCTTATATCATAAAGACATTGCTACAATTTTTCTCAAAACATTTTCTGGGTTTAAGGTTTCCAAAACAATTTTACAAATCTGAAATTACAGAAACTATTAAAAATACATATGATTTCAGAAAATTATAGAATTTTGCCACAATTTCTAATATAGCTTAGGGTATTCTATTGTCAAATTTCACATGTTAACGATCACTATACGGTATATAATACACGCGGCGTACCTAACGCTACCCATGTTACACTTTTGTACTACCCAAACCTGCTGTGACCCAATAAAACTCACCTCATCACACATTCACACTCACACTCTCACACGCAAGTCCACTCACGACAGCCCCTCCTTCCTTTCTTTTCTTCCTACATACACATTACTCACTCACATATATTTATATTGTACCCATTTCCAAACAACTGATGTGCAACTTCTTCTTCTTCTTACACCCTCTCATCCAAGACAATGCACAGCCACACCCTGTTGATAACCAGCTCTAACACAGCTCCCCTCTCTCTCTCTCTCTCTCTCTCTCTCTCTCTCTCTCTCTTACAACTATACTCACAAACCCACAACACTGTACCAACAGACACCCACATATGCACAGCACACAAGCACCCACAAACACCTCATGGTATACACTACAGCCTCTAAGCATCACCTTCACAATTATTTTACAAACCACAGCACATCGCAGCTACTGCAGTGGCTTTTTCTTGCTCACCCATGCACCTACAATACCACTTCACGGCAGCCATCCTTCTTCCTCTCTCAAACGCCACAACACCCACTTGTAGTCACCCACATAAATAACCTCTACACAGCTGTGCACCACCGCGCCATGGCTATTCCATTTTGGTCCGATCCCCACTCACGTAACAAGGCAGCCATGGCACTCCCTTCTTGCTCCCTCATTCAAGACCCATTTCATACACTTACACACATACACAACACACCTAACAAACCCAAACCCATTTTCTACCCTTTAAACCCACTGCCATCTCTCTCTCTTTTCTATTTTAGCACATCCACGCACACCATTTCGGTTACAATCTTCTCACAGTAGACCCATTACACCAATGAACGCAGGTTACACGATCACACATACACCCACATGAACCCAGAAAATTCGATCCCCAAGGCAGCCCCTACATGGCTGTCCTCTGTCTCTCTCTCATACTCTTAGATCTAAACCCATAATCATGAAACACAAAAGAAGGAAAACTAGAGCTTACCGGAAAGTTTGCCGGAAAAATCTTCGTCACAACGTGCTCGATCTCTCGCTCCCAACCGTGCGCAGAATTTTAGAGGAAGGGTTGGCGGCTGATCTATACCAGCCATACATATACATAAAACCCTAAAGTGGCAATTTACCAAAAATACCCTTGGACTTTAGAAAATTTTTAAGTTTCACCCAAAACTTTTTGTTATTACGAAAAGCCCTCATTAACTATTAACTATTTATGATAAAATAGTGTACCAGAAAAATATAACGGGTTGTTATCTAACCCCGCCACACTAATCGTCGCTAAGTAAGAATATCATCGCTAAAAGTTTACCCAAAAATTCCGGTCACGCTAATCACTAAACATTTAATTCTCCCTTAAAAGTTGTTAGAAAAATATCAGCGTTAAGAAAAATATATTTGCTGCTTAAAAAATTTTTAATAACTCTAAAAATATCGGGGTGTTACATATAATGTCTAACTTACAGTATATTTTGTTTAAATCCCATCTTTTGATAGGATCTTCTCCTATAAATGGTAGTCTTTCTATTGCTTTAAGAATGTCGTATTTGTTTGTAAAGAGATTTATTAAATTATAGCTGATTCTTTCTTGATTATAAATGTCTAGATCTATATTTTCTTCTATATCTGGTTCTTCTACTAATTCTTCTCTCCTTAAACATTCTTCTCCTATGTTTGTTAAGCAACAGTTTGTTTTTCCATTACTATAGTCTTCACATATTTTATTTTTGCCTTTGTTTTATATTAACATATTCCCCACCACGCTTCTGAGCGTACTCTGATGGAGTGTCTATATTAATAGGTGTATGTGTGACATTTTGTGCTAATTGTATAAAGTCTTTAGTAATTGTTAAAGTGTTATTGTCGTTTATTAAAAAATTATTCCTAAAATAATCTTTCCTTCCGAATGTGCAATAGGTGCACAAAAGGCTTGTTTTAGATGATATGGTTTGCGTATTACATGGTGAAAGAAAAGTAATAGAGGCGTTTGTAATATATTGAGAGTAGTGTATGGGAGTATTAGAAAAACCTACTCCAGTTATGAGTGTTTCAAATGTTTTTATATATGATTGATCTGTTAGGCTTGGATCTATAACTGTAATGGTACATCCTGTATCTATTATTGCATTTGTTTCTATTAATTTATTATAATGTCTTACTTGTACTCTTGTAGTTATAAGGTTATTAAATCTTGCTTGAGTACAGAATTTTTCTATTTTTAAAGTCTTGAATATCTTGAATTAATTGTTTATTATCTCTTATGATTAATTCTTCTATATGTTTTTGGTTTATGGTTTCTTCTATTTGAATGAGCTTTTGTTCTAAAAATTCAAGTCTTCTGTTAACATTTTTATCATAGTAAGTGTCTTTATTTGTAACAGGTTCTTTAGGTTTTATAATATCTATGTTATATTTTTGTTTTTTGCATGCTTCTTTATAGCATAACTCACATTTACATCTTACTTTGATTGCTAGATACCAAGTGCATATATAGCATGGTATTGTATCTAAGCCTTTTTCTATTTGCCATTGATGTATACAGTCTCCTTCTAATGCTAATTGGTTTGCTAAGGGTTTAAACATGAAATTGTACATCTCTGTATTTTTTAGTGAATTTATGAATGTATCTAATTTATCTGTGGTTTTTACTGGAAGATTTTCTTCCTCTTCGTCACTACTTATAGAAAGGATGTCTTCTTGATATTCTTCTATGGATTTGATGCTATATATACTTTCTGTATCGCTTAGGGTTTCGTCTACTTCTAAGAGATCTTCATTAGTATTATTGACTATCATAGCTTTAAAGTTATTATTGTTATGTCTTCTAGGATAATTAGAGCTTAGATGATCAGGTTCTCCACATGAGTAACATGTAATTTTGTTTTTATATATTCTTCTAGTGTCGTATTTTCTAACATGTTTAGGATTTAAGAAAGGTCTTCTTGCTTTGTCTTAAATAATTTGTTTTTCTAGGTTGTTTGTATCTTTTATAAGTTCTCATATTGTATTCTGGTCTTGATTCTTCTTGACCATAGTGCTGTGGAGTATATATTTCTTTGCAGAAACTTGTTTAATTTTTTAATTGTCTGGCTATCTGTATATTAGTACATTTAGAAACTAATATTTCTATTACATGTTCAAAGATGTTTCCTAAAGAAGGCGTCCATGTAGGGTTATTATAAATATTTTTAATTGTTTCATATATTTCTCTTCCTAAAGCTCCTGGTAATTTATTTAAAAATTTATCCACCACAGTTGGACTATAAATGTTGCCACTTTGTGAGGCAAAATAATACTATTCTTACATGAAAGGTTTTATATTATGCCAGTTGTATAAATGTACTTGCTCTAATTTTCTAGTTGCTTCTGTTTGTATTAGGATATCTCATGTATTAGGATTCCTTCCTGTTAAGATTAATTGTATAGTGTTTACAAAATTATAAGGATTGGGTCCTAGGTCTGCCATTTGTTTTAAATCATCGGGAAATGCTTTTTGCCATTCTTCGAAATTAGCCTTAACTATAGGACCTAAGAATTGTGTCATATATCTTATCATTTCTTCTCCTGTTTCTAAATTATCAGATTGTTTAGTTATAAAGTTTGCTACTACTGCATCTTTCCATACTTGTATATAATTATTTCTTTGTTGAAGATCTACAGCTGTTATGTTTAAAATAAAAGGTTCTGCTGCCTTTTGGATTTTAAAGTTTTGTTCTAAAGGGTGTCTTTTACCTCTAGGTCTATAATTAGGTCTTTCAAATTTGTTATTTTCAATGTTTGTACTTTGTCTAGGTAAATTGCCATAAGAATATTGTGGTCTTGCGTGTGGTTGTGTAGTATAAAATCTACTTCCATCATTATTTCTATTATTAGTAGTTCTTGAACCTTCACCTTCTTCCATGAGAACGTAAGGTACTTCATTCATTAAATTAAATTTTACATTGTTTGTGGTAATTTGTGTATCTATAGAATTAGTTTCAAACTTCTCTAAATTTATATTTTCTTCTAATTTAAAGTCATCTGTTTCTAATGATTCTAATATGTTATCTATTTGTTCTACTAATAAATTATTATCTTCTTTTAATAGTTTTTCTTGTTGTCTTATTTTTTCTATTTCTTCTAAAGCTTTGTTAATTTTTTGATCTAATTCTATTTTATAATTTATTACAGGGTTGAATTTATCTATGCTGGGAATTTTGAGAGAAGGCCTAAAGCTGAAATCTAGTTCTTTTAGACTTTCAGGAATCAGAATTGTGTTATTTTGATTTGGTTGTAATGTATATTCTGGTTGAATGAATATATCTAGACTATCTTCTTCTTCTGTAAGACGCATAAAATCTTGTAATTGTTCTATACTTATTCCTTTTCCTATGCATGTAGTTCCTACTGCTTGATTTAAAATTTTTATATCTAGGTTTTTTAGGATATCAAAGTCTTTGTAACTATACATTTTCTACTTCTTCTTGAACGTCCTGGTCTTCTAGGTTGGTGTTTGCTTCAATATAATTAGTAAATCTAACTGACATTCTTCCGGATGCATTTCTATGCCAAAGGTTATCTGTGGGTATGATACTATTATTAGAGCTAGTTTCTAGTAGTTTATCTACTTGCCATTCCTGTCCTGAATTTTTTAAAGGATCTACTCTATAAGGTGGTAGGAGTCTAATTCCTCTATTTATAATGAATTTTGCAGTGTCATCTATGGTTAACTTATATCCTACTTGACTATTATGTGTTACCTATGAATGTGGTGCAGATCAAAAGATTTTTACCTTGTTGAAAATCTTCATATCCTTTTGTCATTATCTTAACTTTAATGTTCTTTGCAAAATCTTTTGTATTTATACAAAAATCTGGTGCGCAGTAAAATATGCCACCATTGTTGTTCATATCTACTTCTATGGCTCCTATTATGGCTTGTTCACTAGAAAATCTATCGTCTATTATGGCTAAAAATACTTTAGCGCATGTATCTCTTCTAGTTAAACCTTTTACTCCTATAACAATTAAACCTCTTTGTGTTAAATTAAAATTTCCTCTGATTAATTCATTTTCAGAGTCAGGATGTATTAAGTTTATACTAGCTACATCTTCTCCAATACATCTATTTTGCGTTTCTCTATAATGCATAAATAATCTTGTTTGACTTACCTGGGAATGATGTTGATATAATATTTGTGGAGATATTAAATCTAGTCTGTTTTGTCTAAACTGTTCAATTTGTCTATCTATATCTATTATCTGTTCTAAAGAAACTATAGGTGCTGATGGAGTTCTAAAAAGTCTAAGAACTCTATTTCCCATTGTATTCTCATTACGTCTTCTCGTTTCAGTCGCTAAAACTTATGTTCTATTTCTATCTTCTATATTTCCTCTTCCTAAGATATGACTATTGTTTCTTATCATAGACTAAAAATTTTAAATTGTTTTGTATTTTAACCTTTCTTTTGAGTTTGTCTATAGTTATATTATCTGATTTTTTGCACAAATTTTCTGTATCTATGTTAGTTTCTCTGTCTGGTTGACCAAGATGTAAATCCATTTTTAGTGCTAAACTCTCTAGTTTTCTAGACAGTTTACTAACAACATTATAATAATATTATTTTGTTTTCTGTTTGTTAGATCATTTGGAGTTCCTAAGATGTTTTTAGATATGCCTTCTGATGGCATTATGTATTTGTTTTCGTATATGATAACTTGTTTATAGTCTAAATTTTCTTCATAGTTTTTAGAAATATTCATTTATATTCTAATTCTTGTATTTTAAAATAACATTTTAAGTGAATTTTGGAAGTATATTTTATACTACACAACCACACGTCAGACCACAATATTCTTATGGCAATTTACCTAGACAAAGTGCAAACATTGAAAATAACAAATTTGAAAGACCTAATTATAGACCTAGAGGTAAAAGACACCCTTTAGAACAAAACTTTAAAATCCAAAAGGCAGCAGAACTTTTTATTTTAAACATAACAGCTGTAGATCCTCAACAAAGAAATAATTATATACAAGTATGGAAAGATGCAGTAGTAGCAAACTTTATAACTAAACAATCTGATAATTTAGAAACATGAGAAGAAATGATAAGATATATGACACAGTTCTTAGGTCCTATAGTTAAGGCTAATTTCGAAGAATGGCAAAAAGCATTTCCAGATGATTTAAAACAAATGGCAGACCTAGGACCCAATCCTTAAAATTTTGTAAACAATATACAATTAATCTTAACAGGAAGGAATCCAAATACAGGAGATACCCTAATACAAACAGAAGCAGCTAGAAAATTAGAGCAAGTACATTTATACAACTGACATAATATAAAACCTTTCATGCAAAAATACTATTATTTTGCCTCACAAAGTGGCAATATTTATAGTCCAACTGTGGTAGATAAATTTTTAAATAAATTACCAGGAGCTTTAGGAAGAGAAATATATGAAACAATTAAAAAGATTTATAATAACCCTACATGGACGCCTTCTTTAGGAAACATCTTTGAACACGTAATAGAAATATTAGTTTCTAAATGTACTAATATACAGATAGCAAGACAATTAAAAAATGAAACAAGTTTCTGCAAAAAAATATATACTCCACAGCACTATGGTTAAGAAGAATCAAGACCAAAATACAATAGAAGAACTTATAAAAGATACAAACAACCTAGAAAAACATACTATTTAAGAAAAAGCAAAGCAAGAAGACCTTTCTTAAATCCTAACATGTTAGAAAATACGACACTAGAAGAATATATAAAAACAAAATTACATGTTACTCATGTGGAGAACCTGATCATCTAAGCTCTAATTGTCCTAGAAGACATAACAATAATAACTTTAAAGCTATGATAGTCAATAATACTAATGAAGATCTCTTAGAAGTAGACGAAACCCTAAGCGATACAGAAAGTATATATAGCATCAAATCCATAGAAGAATATCAAGAAGACATCCTTTCTATAAGTAGTGACGAAGAGGAAGAAAATCTTCCAGTATAAACCACAGATAAATTAGATACATTCATAAATTCACTAAAAAATACAAAGATATACAATTTCATGTTTAAACCCTTAGCAAACCAATTAGCATTAGAAGGAGACTGTATACATCAATGGCAAATAGAAAAAGGCTTAGATACAATACCATGCTATAAATGCACTTGGTATCCAGCAATCAAAGTAAGATGTAAATGTGAGTTATGCTATAAAGAAGCATGCATAAAACAAAAATATAACATAGATATTATAAAACCTAAAGAACCTGTTACAAATAAAGACACTTACCATGATAAAAATGTTAACAGAAGACTTGAATTTTTAGAACAAAAGGTCATTCAAATAGAAGAAACCATAAACCAAAAACATATAGAAGAATTAATCATAAGAGATAATAAACAATTAATTCAAGATATTCAAGACTTTAAAAATAGAAAAATTATGTACTCAAGCAAGATTTAATAACCTTATAACTACAAGAGTACAAGTAAGACATTATAATAAATTAATAGAAACAAATGCAATAATAGATACAGGATGTACCATTATAGTTATAGATCCAAGCCTAACAGATCAATCATATATAAAAACATTTGAAACACCCATAACTGGAGTAGGTTTTTCTAATACTCCCATACACTACTCTCAATATATTACAAACGCCTCTATTACTTTTCTTACACCATGTAATACGCAAACCATATCATCTAAAACAAGCCTTTTGTGCACCTATTGCACATTCGGAAGGAAAGATTATTTTAGGAATAATTTTTTAATAAACGACAATAACACTTTAACAATTACTAAAGACTTTATACAATTAGCACAAAATGTCACACATACACCTATTAATATAGACACTCCATCAGAGTACGCTCAGAAGCGTGGTGGGGAATATGTTAATATAAAACACAAAGGCAAAAATAAAATATGTGAAGACTATAGTAATGAAAAAACAAACTGTTGCTTAACAAACATAGGAGAAGAATGTTTAAGGAGAGAAGAATTAGTAGAAGAACCAGATATAGAAGAAAATATAGATCTAGACATTTATAATCAAGAAAGAATCAGCTATAATTTAATAAATCTCTTTACAAACAAATACGACATTCTTAAAGCAATAGAAAGACTACCATTTATAGGAGAAGATCCTATCAAAAGATGGGATTTAAACAAAATATACTGTAAGTTAGACATTATAAATCCTGAATATATAGTTAAAACTGCAAACATAGAAGCAAGTAGTTTAGATGCAGATGATTTCAAAATGCACATTAAAGATTTAACAGAATTAAAAGTAATTAGACCCAGTAATAGCCCTCATAGATCTGCGGCATTCATAGTTAGGAATCACGCATAAATAATTAGAGGTAAAAGCAGAATGGTAATAAATTATAAAAGACTTAATGATAATATAAAAGACGATAGTTATAATATCACAAATAAGACCTTTCTTTTAAGTAAAATTCAAGGCAAAATAGTATTTAGTAAATTCGATTGCAAATCAGGCTTTTATCAAATTAAAATGTGGCCTGAAGACATTAAATGGACAGCTTTTACTACACCCGAAGGTCTATATGAATGGTTAGTCATTCCATTTGGCCTTAAAACAGCACCAAGTATCTTCCAACGTAAAATGGACGATATTTTTAGACTTTACAATGATTTTATTCTAGTATACATTGATGATATTTTAGTTTGTAGTAAAAATTAACATGAACATTTATCACATCTAGATCTAGTTTTTAAACTATTCAACAAACACGGTTTAATTTTAAGCAAGAAAAATGTAGAATTATTTAAAGCAAGTGTAAAATTCTTAGGAATGGAGATAGGAAATGGGAAGATAAAATTACAAGAACATATAGCTAAAAAGATCTTAGACTTTCCTGATAAATTAGAAGGTTTAAAACAAATTCAGGCATTTTTAGGATTAGTTAACCAAGCTAGAATTTATTTTTAAGATCTTAGTAAATTAATAGGTCCTCTATATAACAAAACTCGAAAAAATGGACAAAGACATTTTAATATAGAAGACATCAGACTCATTAAAACCATTAAAGAAAAAGTTAAACATTTACCAGACTTATATCTACCCTTAGATACAGATTATTTAATAGTACAAACCGATGGATGCAAAGAAGGATGGGGAGCAGTCTTATACTGCAAACCTAATAAGTATAGTAATAAGAAAGAGGAAAGAATATGTAGATATGCTAGCGGGAAGTATAAAGAAAGTAATCAATATTTAACTAGTTTAGATTATGAATTACTTGCAATAGTTTACGCCTTAGAACATTTTAAAGCACTTTTAATATCTAAGCATGAATTCTGCATTACAACAGACTGTGAAGCCATAGTCAGATACAACAAAAATAAAGACTCTAGATATACCAATAGATGGTTAAAATTCCTAACTTCTTTAAGAAATTATAGAGTAGACAAAATAGAATGGCAACATATTAAAGGTATAGACAATTCTATAGCCGATTTACTATCTAGAAAGATTTTATCTTAAGATAACCTTAGACCAATAGCAGTAGAATAAAGACAGTTTTTTTCAGATGGCATCCTCTTCTTCCGTTCAGACCAGACAAGCTCAGGTAAATCAAGCTAATCCAGTTTTTCCTACACAGTTTACTAGTTACATAGACAATCTAGGAAAAAATAGAATAAATTATAACGGTAATAATCTAGAGGTTATACATGCTGGATCGAGATTCCAAGTTAAAGAACACAAACTTGGACATTTTCCCGTTGACCAGCGAACCCTTTTAGATAACTTATGGCAATCATTTATAAAAAGAGACAACGGATGGTTTGTAAATACCGTCAACACATTAGCCAATTATTTCAATAAAATAAGAGACACGAAAAAGTACAATTTTTATTGCGTTTTTAAAGGCATTATGCCAGGCATATTTAAAAATTATGAAGCCATGGTAGAATGTGTAGGTAATGTCCCTCAACCTTGGTATAAAGGTACTATTACTTTTAATGAAGCAACTACGCTTATGCAAACCCATTATGGGCCTAACTACTACATTAGTCCAGATTGTCAAGATAGTTCCAATACAGACACCATTGCAGACTGTGAAACCTGCAATACCTTAATTAAACACTTTAATATATTAAAAACAAGACATGATCATGTCCTTTTAGAAAAATCACATTTTGACATACAGATAGCCCAGCTTAAGGCCCAAAATCAAGTATTAGAATTAGAAGCCATTGACTAGAAAAACAGGTATACCACTGTTCTTTCTAAACACCAGTCATCAAAACCCACTACTTCCGGGGTTAAAGGAGTAGCTAATCCGGATTCACAGGCTTCCGGTAAAGATAAATCAAGTCTTGTTATAGCTGGTAATTTGCTCAAAATTACTGAAAAACCTTCGAGTTCAGGAAAAAGAACTCCTAGTCGAGTTCAGCAGGTAGCTGGTAAAGACTCATCAAACCCTGTTAAAGTTGGAGGTTTACTTAAAATCTCTGAAAATCCTTTGAGTTCAGGAGAAAGAACTCCTAGCCCAGAAAAATAGGTATCTGGTAAAGGCAAGTTAATTCCTGAAACCCCTGGCCGTTTGGGTAAAACGGAACAGATTAAAAGAAGGCAAAAAGGCAGGCCTATTCAGTCCAAAAACAAGTGGCTGAAGCATTTGCTAAAATAATCAGCAAAACTTTTAGCAATATCCACACTATGAGACCCGACAAGGCAGTAGAAGATTTCAAGAAATCAGCTACATCAAATGCCTTTCCTATGAAGACCCGTTATTCCAGGATGCACAAAGACCAAGTCCAAGCCCCATAATTTCCAGCGAATCTTCAGAAGATGGAAAAACTGAAGAGACGGAACAAAAGGCTGAAGACTAGTAGACTCAAGACTCGACAAATATAGCTACAGCTATTAAAGTTAAAGAAACTCTCTAAACAGACATATCAAGTCGGCAGATGCATTATTGCAACAGACAAAGAAGACAAGAAAGAAGACTGAAGATGAAAGACCTTGAAGAAATAAGAAGATAGCTGTAAAAAAGAAGACAGAGACGTAAAGAAGAATCTACTAGAAGACAGAACTAAAAGCATCTCCTTTCTGAAAGCATCTCCTTTTAGAAAATAAGAGACGCTGTCGGCATAAAGAAAAAGCTTACTATTCCCTTTAAGACTTTTGCAAAAGTTGTAATACCCCAAATAATATGTAGCTAATTATTTTAATTCTTGGGCTACTTTTGAAATTTTAATAATATTTTGGAATTCCTTTTGAATAAGTAACATATCTTTAGGGGCCTTTGAAGTAATTTACCAAGTTTAGAAAAATAAAAAGACTGAGTAGGTTGTGTCGTTAAATTGAGTTTGGGTCTTTCAGAGAGAGGAGAAGAAAGAGAAAATTAGGGTAGATGATTTCAACCTTCTACTCACAATTGGTTTGATACTTTCGGAAGGTTACGCAACCTTGAGAATCTTGTAATGTGAATTGAGGTAAGGGTTTCATGTACAAATTCACTTCGTTATCGTTATTCTATTAATCAATTTTGTTGCTTTGATTCTAAATCGGAGAAAATTTATCTTTCATCAAAATTATAATTTATACGTTCGTTTTTGTATCACGTGGGAACACCCGTTCTAAAATTTTTATGCCTCCGTCGTTGTGATATCTGTCGTTTCGTATTTGCGGGTTGACGCTTCTGTTTGACTGCTGCTTTTGTGTTTTCAATCCGGCCGTACCAGTGCAAGTGTTTCTCTTACCGGTTATTGTGCATGGGTACAGGTGCAGTACCATTAACATTTACCACCAATCATCATTGTCGATCATTACAAATGAAAATTGTTTAAAGTAATTGAAAGGGTTTTTCAGGAGAAAAATGGCCGTGCAATTTGAGAAGTGGCCTTGCCACGTGTCAATTTTGAAGTGGTGTACATCATTTATTAACTTTTTGCCCATATATCGTTATTTGGAAATTTTGGAACCGCACGAAACTCGGATTTAAATTATTCAACTTCCGTTGTATTCATTATTTCGTCCTCTTCGATTTAAGTCTAATATCGAGTATTTTCAGAAATCGTTAACTTATCCTACTTGAAATACTAAGTTTTGATGTTTTGCGATTTATGCATTTGATATATTTTGAAGTCCATTGGACCCTTTTCAATTGAACTAATATTAGAATCTTCACGTACTTAGTTTAACGTGACGCCATGACATGATATGGCAATTGCTACCGGTATGCAACTTTGAACTTAGAAACTTCGCGTGCTTAAGTTAACGTGCTTTACAGTCACGTATTACGTGATTGTATCGTATTTGATAATTAGTTCAATTATTCGATTGCATTCATCTGACTTTAACTTTGATTTGATATTTGATGGGTTGGATGTCCCGAAGTGAAATTATTTGTCGTGCTAAGATTTTCAATCGTCTTTGCACTTTCGTTTCAATAAACTTTGTTTGGACTCAGCTACACATTATTGAATACCAGCGTTGTACTCCGTGGGTGTGTGCGTGTGATCTTTACTGGGCTTTGTGCTCACCCCCCTTTCTCCTCCCATTTCAGGTAGTTAAGCTGAGACGGCATAGAGGAGTTAATAGCATTATGCTTAAGCTTGGAGTGAACTTTAATTGATAATTTTCTTAGTAGCTTTGAAATAAGAACCATGTAATAGTTTTTGATTTAGTGACTTTTGGTACTCCAATGGTTGGGAAATAAGTATTGTTATCAAACTTCCGCTGTAATTATTAGACGTTGATGAGGAACTTGAATGCCTTTTATTTCAGATATGATTTAGAGCTCTGATTACCTCTTTGAGGTCACATTTTTGGTAAGATACTTTGAGTATCATATTTCTCGTAAGCAGGAATATTTTGAAATAGTATATGTAGGTCCGCCTCCGGGTCGGGGCGTGACAAAAGTAGTCTTGTAATGTAGTCATAAAGAAGAATCCAGTAGTACGCGTGTAAACTCTAGGCAATTATGTAGATGCCCGTAGATAACCTTTCTCTGCCTATTTAAAGAGGCAGATTCATTTTGTAAAGGACACACGAATTTCTTTGAATACCAATCAAGCACACCTTCTCTCAAATCTCTCTGCTTTCTCCATGCGATCCAACCTCTCTCTATAAATAACCTCGCTATTATTCGCTCAAGTATTTAGCTATTTTCAAGTAAGTCTCTTACTCCTTTAATTTGTTAATTATTCTGGGGTGAACAAGCTCTAAGGTGAAAAGCATTCTATGAACTGAAACGGATTATCTCAAAGTCTAATATGACTAAAAACAACTCAATATAGTCTTGATTAGAGATCATATGGCATTTACTTGGACCAGAGCGACTCTGTTAACAAAATTTTTGTTTTCAAAATGATTATGCTTACTTAAGGCTTTTGCCAGATTTTAAATCGATTATGCTTCTCAAAAAGAACTTTCACTGTTTTTTCTTAATAAGGTTTTAAACAAAAGTGGGAGCGAGTCTTTTAAGGGTTAGTTGCCGAGTGATGGCTTTGAAAACCGGTTGACTAACGCATGCCTTGAGTTTTTTCCAAAAAGAGAAGAACTTTGGTAGTTCAACCTAGCATCCTGAGATTTAATCTAGTAAAAACCTACCCGGCATCCTGAAATTCTGAAAATTAAATTTTTAAACACAGACTCTCTTTGCTCTAAAAAGTTTTTGCCATATCCTCTCTGAATCATCTCTCTATTCCGCCTTGCTTTTAGTCAATATTATGCTTTTATCCACTATGGTCTACGGTCTAACCGGGGACTCTTTGTTTTCCGGCCAAACCCCCTCCTATTTTGGTATCAGAGCCATACTTTCCTTGGCTTTGAAGAGATAATCACATAGTAAAGGAGAATGCGAAGTAACCCAGAGCAAGTAGCCCCTTGTTATAAATTACCATGAGTAGACGTCCAGATAATCCTACTTTTTATAGCAGTTATAATCAAGACAATGAAGAACATCCTATAGATATTACGCAATTTAATCATTTCTATGCAGGTTTAAATGCTTTAAATTATGTTAATAGTATAGTAGAATTTCATATACAATCTGGCAGATTTAGAATTGTTCTAAATCCTTTAGCTACATATCTTAGATATTTTATAGATCTAGACCATTTTACGCAAAGAATAAATAAATATTTAGAAGAACTTCTAAAACACCACATAGTTATGCTAGATAAAGAGAATAATTCTCTATATCATGACGAATACGTCAGATAACTTTTAAGAACAAACTCTAATTCTGCTTCCAATGTCAGACAGGTTTTAAGAAATAGACAAGCTAATAGTATAAATTATACAGAAAACTATGATAGCTTACAAATTCAAACACCATAATGGGTAACTCTAGAAGTTCTAGAAATCCCAGGACTACTTATAATAGTAATAATGAAGACCGTTTTATGCTACTATAAACCTCATAGATGATACAAATGAAAATATTAAATTCGATATTTCTGAAGGAACTTTAGCTTTAAAATACAATCCCTTAAGACATTATATCCGTGTTCTTATAAATATAGATTCCATAATAACAGACTTAAATGTAGAGATGTCAATGGGCCGGGCTTGGGCCGGCCCAGCCCAAGCCCAGAGGGCCTCCAGCGAAATCGGGCCAGGGCCGGGCCAGTAGAAGTGACAACCGGGCCGGGTCTGAAAACTGATATACTTGGGCCCAGTCCAAGCCCTGGCCCAAAAACAATTTTTGATTTTTTTTCTTATTCTTAACTCCTTGTTATTCACATTTATAAATTAAATGGTTGGAGACTTGGAGCAACATCAAAAGCCTCAATCACCAAATAAAACTAGTGTAAGAGGTTCCCCACTGACGTTGTAGTATGGTTCCCGTTACACAAGAGGGGCACTAGCAGTTAAACATGGGTGACTCTCTCATTAGTTTGTCTACTTCCTCATTTTCTATACACATCCTTATCTTTATTGTAAAATCATGACCACTGTAAAGAGGTTGCAATCGTCAAAATCATTAACTCATATTAAAAATCTCGAAACATTATTATCTATAAGTGACGAAATTCTTTATACTCTGTGGTATATAAGACATGGTGCCACCTTTCATAAGGGAAACATCTTGTATTGATGTAGAATAAGTTGCTACAAACCCTGTAAGACATTTGATTTCCAAAAAATTTACATTTCGAATGTGAAATTTTTAGAAATATTAATATGTATGTAAACAATAATATTTCTAACATTCGAATATTCAAACTGATAAAGTTAAATTGAAGATAAATGTGTTCATAGGCCCTCCTCCTTTTATCCGGGCTTGGGACCGGCTGCTTGTAAACAAACAGGCGAAGTTACCTATTTTTTTTATATATATGAAAAAATATCTATCTTGTTTCTAAAAAAACTATATTTTGTGAAAAATTTTATTCTTAAAACTTGATAAAAGGAAAATAAAAATAAATTACTTAATCATCTGGAAGTATTTCAACGTCTGAGTCACTGCTCTTTCTATCGTCAATCGGTATATCTTGCTCGCGATAATTTGCATCAAGATAATCCTTCCAACATACACATAGCTCAAGCGACTCGGGGTTAAGACGACTTCTCCTGTCATCCAAAACCCTCCCACTCGCTGAAAATGCCGACTCTGAAGCAACCGTGGAGGCTTGCACCGGCAGTACATCCCGTGCAATTTGGGATAAAGTTTTATACATGTTTTGGTTTTGTTTCCAAAAATTTAACAAATTAATATTAACTTGTTCTTCCACTGTTAAATCAGAATAATGATCAGTATTGGAATATAAACCAATCTCATTAAAAGAGGAAAAAAAAGACGAACCTGCCGAATTAGAAGTACCTTCAGATGGTAGTTGTCTTGCTACTAGATGTTCAAAGCCCTTAAGATATGACGAGTAGTGCCTCTCAGCAGTCGATGATGAAGCTCGGCTGCGCAAGTCAGTAGAATTGCGATACAAGTTGAACAATTCCTCAAATGCATTGCTCACTTTCGCTGTGAGTTTGGTTGTATCCTCTACTGAGTAGCACATTAATTTTGATATCTCGTTTATCGAGACGTTCACGCCATGCAACTTTAACCTAGGATCTAAACAAGTAGTCACATCAAAAATAACAGGCAGTTCACTCCAATATTTATTAAACTTTTCATCCATCACTTTTAATATTTCCGTAAAGGATCCTATATATCTCCATTTTGTTAATATTGTAGCCATCTTGAGAATTTCTATTACAGCGAGAGAAGAGGTGGGATAGTACGTACCAGACAATAAATTGGTAGACGTGTAAAATACCTCCAAAAATTCAGCTAGATGTGTAGCCATCTGCCATTCCAGGTGAGTTGGCAAGCCGGCTGGAAACAAGGTTAGTAGAAAATGCGTATATACTTCTCTGTATGCGAGAATATGTAAAAGCATATGATATGTAGAGTTCCACCTATGGACCACATCTGTAACTAGTCTTTTGCGAGGCATATTATACTGACTACACAACGTTTTAAATTGTTGTGTTCTCGAAGCTGAACTAGAAACATATGCTGTCATACCCCTCATTTTGACAAGAATATTTCCTGCAACAGCTAAACCATCTTGAACAATTAAATTAATTACATGACAAACACAACGAACATGAAATAAATTACCAGAAATTATAGGTTCGAGGCTCTCCTTTAAAGCAGCAACAGCAGCTGTATTGTTAGTAGCATTATCAAAACTAATACTCATAATCTTATTCTTTAAATTAAACGTGGTACATGCATTAATTATAATAGTAGCAACGTGTAATGCATCATGCGGAAAAGGAAAGAGTTTGAAAGCGATGATTCTCTTGTTCATAATCCAATCTGTATCAATCCAATGGGCCGTCACACAACTATAACTAACAAAAGTAAACGGAGATTGCCAAATATCAGAAGTAAGGCTAACTTTACCGTCAAAATTATCGAAATAATCGATCAGGCGTGCTTTAGCAGCCTTATACTGTCAGAGTGCATCGGATCTAGATGTGTTTCTATGAACCTTTTTGTACAAAGGTTGCACGTGGGTGTTCATATATCTAGTGTGCTTAGCACTATCGGCAAAACTAAAGGTTTGTTCATCGTGAATAATAAATTCAGCGAGACCGTCTCTTTGTTTTCGCTGATTATAAACAAATAACTTACCGTCAAAAGATAACTGTGTTTGGGTAGGTTCGACGTGGCCGCTTCGAGGTGCACACTGAGTGTAATGCCTATTAAGATGTCCATTACCACAACCAGTAGCAAATAATTTAGCACAATACTTACATCAAGCTTTTCGGGCGCCGCCTTCCACCGTAATTTGATCAAAATGATTCAAACACTTGGCTTTCTTTTTTTCACCTTTTGGGCTTCTTGCTGATTACCGGAAGTATTGCTCGGCCCTTCTCCATCGTGACCGCTCATCAGGTTAACATCATGCCACGGAGTAGTAGCTTCACCAACCGAGCTGCGTCCTTGACTAAAATGCGGACTATCTTGTGAAGGCGTGTAATCAATATCTGGAATGTTTTGATTGAATTCCCAATTGGCTTGGGTATCTATCATACAGCCCGTACTCATTCGTCCAGGAACGAATGGTTGTGGTGGTGCTTGGATTGGTGTTCGTGATGGCCGTGGTGGTGGTGTTTGTGCTGGTGGTGGTGCTTGACCTGGTGGTGGTGTTTTTCGTGACGATGATCCACGCCTGAATTTCTTTAGTAGTCCAGACATATTTGACGCTAAACTTTTTTACTGGATTGAAAAAATAAAACTAGAGCAGTAATAAGTAATTAGAAATAACAATTAAAAAGAATTGAAGAGTAACTAGGGAATAAGAGTAATTAGTAATTCAAAATTGGCCGGCGTTAGTAATTAAAAATAACTTTGTAATAGTAATTAATAAATAAGAACTCACTAATTACTAATTAGTAAACAAAATAATTAGAGAGTAACAAATGAATAAGAAGAATAGTTAGTAATTAAAATTTAACACGAGCAGTAATTAGTAAACATGAGTAGTAATTAGCAAAAGTACTAATTAATAAACAAGAGTAATAATTAGCAAGAGTAGTAATTGGAGAGGAAAATAGTAGCAAAGCTTGTGAAAATGTAGAATGTTTAGATAAGAGAGAGTAAGAAGATTGGTGTGAAAAATTAGAAAGGAAGGGTGTGAATTTATAGATTTTTCAAAGTTCATAAAAGACCAAAATACCCCTAACAACTAGCCGTTTATAGTTGTTGGGGAGGGTAAAAGTGTAAACAACCTTAAAAGATTTAAAAAAGTTAACTTGGACCAAAATACCCCCTAAACTAGCCATTATATAGTTGTTGAGGGGGTAAAAGTGGAATTTTTTGAAGTAATGGGGAATATAGCCGTTGGGAGGGGGACAAATTTTGAAAAAATTGGGCTAGCCCAGAATTTGGGCCAATTTAGGGCCAGATCTGGGCCAATTTCGGGCCAAATCAGGGCCAATTTTGGGCCAAATTCGGGCCTGGGCTTTTTCGGGCTTTTTTAGGGCCGGGCCATTTTTCCAGAAACCTTGGCCTGGTCCAAGGCCCTACATACTCGGGCCTATACTGTTCATTTTAGGGCCGGACCGGGCTTTTTTTGGGCTGGGCCACGGGCCGCCCGGCCTGTTTGACATCTCTACTTAAATGCATATCTAAAACATCTAATATAATTTTACGTATATTTTAAAGATATGGATAATAATAGTTATTATCATAATGAATACATTAGACTCAGAATTAGAAGACCAAATATAGACAGGTTTAGGCTAATAGCTGATAGACATGAAGCGAATGCTTTAGAAAATATAACAGACCATATATATACACTATAAATAACTAGTAATGAAGAAGCATCAAATAGTTTACATCTTCCAGATTAATGTCAGATAGAAATTTAAATACTGAGCCTTATCAGGAACCTTTTAGTTTTGAGGATATGATAAATAATTTTAACTTAGATCAACAAACTACTTCAGATATATTAGACACTTTTAATAAAATTTTTACAGCCTTAGAAACGATAGATGATACAAATGATAAAATAAAACATTTTATAGATACAGACTCGATTACATTATTATACAATCCTTTATCTTTTTATATAAGATATTTTCTAAACTTAGATTTATTATTAGATGAATTTGACATATTCTTTCAGCATCTCATAGGCTTTTATATACAATTAAAAGACCAACAAAATAATGCATTATATTACACTGAGTTCCATAGGAGGCTTAGACAAATAGATGAACATACAGCCTTAGAAAACTTAGGCGTACCTACTAAAATCTTAAACAACATGACCAACTTACAATTAGAATCAGATTTAGACTGTGAAGATTATTTAAGTTATAATGAAGACGATAATGATTATCCATGGGATGATGAAGCCCTGGCTAATCTAGACAACACTCTAGGAGGAATATAAATTCAATGTCCACAAACAAACCAGAATATTTAAATCTTCAAACAGATACTAAGAGTTTAAAAACAATTAGAGAAAACTTAGATTATATGAAAGAAGTTTTTAAACAATCCATAGAAGAATATCAAGAAGACAACCTTTCTATAAGTAGTGACGAAGAGGAAGAAAATCTTCCAGTAGAAACCACAGATAAATTAGATACATTCATAAATTCACTAAAAAATACAGAGATATACAATTTCATGTTTAAACCCTTAGCAAACCAATTAGCATTAGAAGAAGACTGTATACATCAATGGCAAATAGAAAAAGTCTTAGATACAATACCATGCTATATATGCACTTGGTATCCAGCAATCAAAGTAAGATGTAAATGTGAGTTATGCTATAAAGAAGCATGCATAAAACAAAAATATAACATAGATATTATAAAACCTAAAGAACCTGTTACAAATAAAGACACTTACTATGATAAAAATGTTAACAGAAGACTTGAATTTTTAGAACAAAAGGTCATTCAAATAGAAGAAACCATAAACCAAAAACATATAGAAGAATTAATCATAAGAGATAATAAACAATTAATTCAAGATATTCAAGACTTTAAAAATAGAAAAATTATGTACTCAAGCAAGATTTAATAACCTTATAACTACAAGAGTACAAGTAAGACATTATAATAAATTAATAGAAACAAATGCAATAATAGATACAGGATGTACCATTATAGTTATAGATCCAAGCCTAACAGATCAATCATATATAAAAACATTTGAAACACCCATAACTGGAGTAGGTTTTTCTAATACTCCCATACACTACTCTCAATATATTACAAACGCCTCTATTACTTTTCTTACACCATGTAATATGCAAACCATATCATCTAAAACAAGCCTTTTGTGCACCTATTGCACATTCGGAAGGAAAGATTATTTTAGGAATAATTTTTTTAATAAACGACAATAACACTTTAACAATTACTAAAGACTTTATACAATTAGCACAAAATGTCACACATACACCTATTAATATAGACATTCCATCAGAGTACGCTCAGAAGCGTGGTGGGGATATATATATATACATACATAGCCTTGCTTTTATCTGTATTATGCTTTTATCCACTATGGATCACGGTCTAACCGGGGATCTTTGTTTTCCGGCCAAACCCCCTCCTATTTTGGTATCAGAGCCATAAATCCTTGGCTTTTGAAGAGATAATCACCTAGTAAAGGAGAATGCGAAGTAACCCAGAGCAAGTAGCCCCTTGTTATCAAAGATCATGAATAGACGTCCAACAAATCCTACCTTTTATAGCAGTTACAGTGAAGACAATGAAGAATATTCAGTAGATATTACGCAATTTAATTATTTCTATGCAGGCATAAATGCTTTAAATTATGTTAATCATAGAATTAAAGTTAATTTAGACTCCGACAGATTTAGTTTAGTTATAAATCCTCTTGCTACTTATCTTAAATACTTTATGAATCTAGACCATTTTTCTCAAAGAATAAATGAATATTTAGATAACCTTCTAAATCACTATATTGTTTTGCTTGATAAAGAAAACAATTCTCTATATCATGACGAATACGTCAGACAACTTTTAAGAACAAACACTGACCCTGCTTCCAATATCAGACGGATTTTAAGAAATAGACAAGCTAATAGCATAAACTATATAGAAAACTATGATAGCATACAATCACAGACATCATAATGGGTAACTCTAGTTGTTCTAGATAATAGATATCAATAAACAAATGGAACAGTTTAGACAAAACAAACTAGATTTAATATCTCCACAAATATTATATTGACATCATTCCCAGGTAAGTCAAACAAGACTATTTATGCATTATAGAGAAACACAAAATAGATGTATAGGAGAAGATGTAGCTAGTGTAAATCTAATACATCCTGACTCTGAAAATGAATTAATCAGAGGAAATTTTAATTTAACGCATATAGGTTTAATTGTTATAGGAATAAAATGTTTAACTAGAAGAGACACAGGCGCTAAAGTATTTTTAGCCATAATAGACGACAGATTTTCTAGTGAACAAGCCATAATAGGAGTTATAGAAGTAGCTATGAACAACAATGGTGGCATATTTTAATGCGCACCAGATTTTTGTATAAATACTAAAGATTTTGCAAAAACAGGAATAGAGAGATGATTCAGAGAGGATATGGCAAAAACTTTTAAGAGCAAAGAGAGTATGTATTAAAATTTTCTTATTTTTCAAAATTTCAGGATGCAGTGTAGGTTTTAACTAGATTAAATCTCAGGATGCTAGGTTGAACTACCAAACTTCTCTTTTTGGAAAACACTCAGGGCATGCGTTAGTCAACGGGTTTTCTAAGCCATCACTCGGCAACTAACCCTAAAAGACTCGCTCCCACTTTTGTTTAAAACCTTTTTAAGAAAAACAGTGAAAGTTCGTTTAAGAAGCATAATTGATTTAAAATCTGGCAAAAGCCTTAAGTAAGCATAATCATTTTGAAAACAAAATTCTGTAAACAGAGTCTCTCTGGGCCAAGTAAATGTCATGTGATCTCTAATCAAGACTATATTGAGTTGTTTTTAGTCATATTAGACTTTTGGATAATCCGTTTCAGTTCATAGAATGCTTTTCACCTTAGAGCGTTTTCATCCCAGAATAATAAACCAGTTTAAAGGAGTAAGAGACTTGCTTGGAATAGCTAAGATCTTGAGCGAAGAATTGAAGTTTATTATAGAGAGAGGTTAGATAGCATGAAGAAAGCAGAGAGTTTTGAGAGAAAGAGTGCTTGATTGCTCTGTAATTGAATTCGTCTCTTTACAAATGAGTCTGCCTTGGTTTAAATAGGCAGGAAAAGGTTATGAACATGCATTTACATGATTGCCTTTGGCTTACAGGTGTACTACTGGGTGTGACTTAAAGGACTACATTACAAGATAACTTTTACAAAAGTCGTAAAGCTAATAGTAAAAGAAAAAGCAAAAGATGCTTGTCAGTCTTCTGTCTTCAACTTTGGACGAGAATAATCTTGTGTGTGTCCTTATCTGCTGTAATAATGCATCTGCCGACTTGAGACCTTGTCTTCTTTCTTCTATGTTTGTTGTCCGAAAGTAACTTTAACTTTAACAGCTGTCTGTGTCTTGTTTGTTGCTATTTTTCTTCAAGAAGATACGAATCTTGGGTCTACTGGTCTTCAGCCTTGTGTTCCGTCTCTTCAGTCTTTGCATCTTCTGAAGATTCGCTGGAAATTATTGGGCTTGGACTTGGTCTTTGTGCATCTTGAAATAAGAGGTCTTCATAGAAGAGGCCATTTGTTGTAGCCGAATTCTTGAAGTCTTCTACTGCCTTGTCGGGTCCCATAGTATGGGTATTGCTAAAAGTTTTGCTGATTATTTCAGCAAATGCTTCAGCAAGTGATGGCGTTTGAAAAGTGGGAGCGAGTCATTTAAGGTTATTTGCCGAGTGATGGCATTTGAAAACCTGCAGACTAACGCATGCCTTGAGTTTTTCTAGAAAGATATACTCTGATACGTTCTAAACCAGCATCCTGAAATACACGAGTTTGTAAATACACGAGTTTTTTGCAATGACAGTCTTCATTTGTAAATACACGAGTTTTTTGCAATCAAAGAAAACTTTCTCTCGAACACTCTCTCTATTTTTGTTCTTCATGTACTTCATCGTCCTTTAAATTCGGCAACATACTTCTGCAATCCTTCAGTTAAAGCTTTCAAGTAAGTCTCTATAACTGTACTAAAGCTCTTAGTTATTTTGGAGTGAACACGCTCTTGCGGTGAAAGACATTCTATGAATTGAAAGAAATTATCTCGGGTCTAGCATGACAGAAAACAACTTAATATAGTTAAGGTTTAGAGATCATATGGCATTTACTTGGCTTCAGAGAGACTCTGCCCAATTGTAAAATGGTTATGCTTTCTTAAAGAACCATCAAAGTTATCCTAATAGATTTAACAAAAGTGGGAGCGAGTCATTTAAGGTTATTTGCCGAGTGATGGCGTTTGAAAACCTGCAGACTAACGCATGCCCTGAGTTTTTCTAGAAAGATATACTCTGTTACGTTCTAAACCAGCATCCTGAAATTTTAAAACTGATTTACTAAATAGAAAACAAAATATATCATTATAATGTTACTTATAACATAACCTACTAAATGTTGTAAATAATCATTTAATTCTAGATATACCAATAGATGGTTAAAATGTATAGCTTCCTTAAGAAAATACTAAACAACTACTACAAGACTTTAGCATAGAAAAATTATGTACCAAGAGAAGATTCAATAACCTTATAACTACACGAATACAAGTTAATGAAAATGATGACAATGATTATCCATGGGATGATGAAGCCCTGGCTAATCTAGACAACACCTTAGGAGGAATATAGTTTTCATGTCTACAAATAATTTTCTATTGCCTTAATAATATCATGTTTATTTGTAAACTGATTTATTAAGTTATAGCTTATCCTAGTAGCATTATAAATATCTTCGTTATCGTCTATTTTTTCTATATAAAGACTTTCATCTAAATTTTCTATGTTTTTAAACAACAATTTGCTTTGCCATTACTACATTCTTCGCATACTTTGTTTTTTCCTTTGTCAATATATTCAATATGTTTCTGTTCAGTATCGTTTTTACTACATATTAAGATATCATCTATGTATACTAGTATAAAATCATTATATGGTCTAAAAATGTCATCCATTTTTCTTTGAAATATACTAGGGGCTGTCTTAAGACCAAAAGGCATAACTAACCATTCATATAAGCATTCAGGTGTAGTAAAGGTTGTCCACTTAATGTCTTCAGGCCACATTTTAATTTGATAAAAACCTGATTTACAATCTTGCTTCTCAAAGCGGCAATATTTATAATAAGACCATTGTTGATAGATTTTTAAACAAATTACCTGGCGCTCTAGGAAGAGAAATATACGAAACCATTAAAAAGATATATGAAGACCCTAGATGGAAACCCTCACTGGGAAGTGTTTTTGAACATGTAATAGAAATTTTAGTCTCTAAATGTACAAATATACAAATAGCTAGACAACTAAAGAACGAAACAAGTTTTTGCAAAGAAATATATACACCACAACATTATGGTCAAGAAGAACCAAGGCCTAAATGCACTAGAAAACCCTCAAAGATACAGAAACAACCTAGAAAAACTTACTTTTTAAGAAAAAGCAGAGCTAGGAAACCGTTTCTAAATCCTAGACATGTTAGAAAATATGATAATAGAAGAATATATAAAAACAAGATCACATGTTATCCATGTGGTGAACCAGACCATTTAAGTTCTAGTTATCCTAGAAGACAAAATAATAAAAAATTTAAAGCAATGATCGTTAACAATACCAATGAAGACCTCTTAGAAGTAGATGAAACATTAAGTGATACATAAAGCATATATAGTATTAAATCAATACATGAATATACAGAAGAAGCTTTTCCCGTAAGTAGTGATAGTGAAGATGAACAATTTCCCATAGAGACCACGAACCAATTTGACACTTTTATAAAGGGTTAATTACTCACGGCACCCCTGAGGTTTGCCCTAAATTACACACGGACCCGCCTATCTTTGTAAATTACACTCCGCTCCTAAAATCTAACTTTCTTTAACGGTGTTAACGGCTGGACATAAAAAGACATTTATGCCCTTGTATAGAAGTACACATTGTATGCGCTCCTGAGGAGAAGAAGCATCCATCGCCGTCTACCAGCAGCAGCAATGGATGCTTCTTCTCCTCAGGGCCTTCCACACTGTGGGCTCCAATGGTTCACCACAATCACCGTCAGCAGCGCGGCCACGCCCGACCCCAACGAGTGACCCGCAAACACCATCTTATAATCCGAGCCGTTTTCCACCCACAGCCGCTTTAAAGTATCTGATTTCTGGTTCAGTAACCAAATCGCAGATTTCAACAGCCCGTGATGAACGTACCTGTCGTCAAACATCTGCATTCCAAGCGCGTTGTCGATGCAGAGCTTGTAATCGCTCTCTTTGACTAGGTTCAGGCCACGTATGGCGAGTACGATCTCGCGGTGTTCGTGGTCAACGTCGATTAAGTAGGGCGGCGCGTGGCCGGAGGTCTGCTCGTAGGTGACGCGCTTGACGACCTAGTCGGGGTTGAGGCGGTAGCCGTCGTGAGCTGGGGGGAACTATGGGTTACGGAGGTCTTCCTCGTAGACGGCGAGGATAAGGCGGCAGACGCGGGGGACGGGGGCAAACTCGTCGACCGTGGCGGAGGCCCAGGTGGCGCTGTCGTCAGAGCCCACGGTGTGGAAGGCCCTGAGGAGAAGAAGCATCCATCGCTCCCCGGTGTGGTTGTGGTGGTCGTAGTTTATCTTCGTGGGGAGGTGGTGGTCAGTGGTGGTGGGTCGTGGTGATGGGGATAGTTGATTGGCAGGGACAGTGGGTGTTGCTGGCGGTGTGGGTCTTGGGTGGGTGGTTTTCGTTGGGAGGTAGAGGCCGGCGTGGTCGATCGGTGTGATGAGTAGATACGCAAGGGCAGTGGGTGATGCCGGCATGGTCACTGGGATGTCGCCGGAGGTGTGTCGGAAGGTGTCACCGGCGGTGATGGATGGTGATGTGTGAAATGAGAGCAGCCATCAACCCCATTAATTTGTTCCTGCATTATTGGTTGTACAGTGTGAAGTTTTGATTGTACAACATAAATTGTTGGCTACACAACATCACTGTTGGTAAAAGTTAAAAAAAAAAAGATATAACAGAAGAAGAAGAAAAACCAAAAGGGCAAAGGGGGTTTTTATTCAAGAAAATGAGGGTAGTTTGGGGATGAAAAAATAAAAAAGTAAGGTGTCAGAGAATCTTTAGACGGAGTTAGGGTCCCCGTCAATTTTGTGGGGCTTTGTGAAATGCGGGTACAAACCTGGGGGAGCGGAGTGTAATTTTCAAAAGATAGGGGGGTCTGTGTGTAATTTAGGGTAAACCTCAGGGGTGTCGTGAGTAATTAACCCTTTTATAAATTCTTTAAAAGAATAATCAAGTTGTTCCCAACCTATTCTGGTCGCACCCAAAGACCCACTGTGATCGCACTTTGCATGACACGTCTGCACAAGCAACAGTCATTTTCAACGCTCACAACCGGTCAAAGCATGCACGCTCAAGCCACGTGCGCTTCTCACTTTCGTCACATGACTTCGTCACCAAGAAACTCATCATCGTGCGACGCCGCATCACGCTTCGACCGTCGCACTTCGCACGTCCGTCTGTCGATGAGCCATGGCATTTGCCCAAGGAGGTTGGCCTTGGCCTCCCCCTTGAGGTCGGCCTCAGCCTTGGCCTCCCCCTTGGGGTCGGCCTCGGCCTCCCCATTGGGGTCGGCCTCGGCTTCCCCATTGGGGTCGGCCTCAGCCTTGGCCTTCCCCTTGGGGTCGGCCTCGGCCTCCCCATTGGGGTCGGCCTCGGCTTCCCCATTGGGGTCGGCCTTGGCCTTCCCCTTGGGGTCGGCCTCGGCCTTGGACTTCCCCTTGGGGTCGGCCTCGTCCTTGGCCTCCCCCATGGGGTCGGCCTCGGCCTTGGCCTCCCCCTTGGGGTCGGCCTCAGCCTCCCCCTTGGGGTCGGTGTAAGACCCCAAATAATATATAATTAATTATTTTAATTCTTGGGCTACTTTTGAAGTTTTAATAATATTTTAGAATTCCTTTTGAATAAGTAACATAACTTTAGGGGCCTATAGAGTAATTTACCAAGTTTAGAGAAATAAAAAGACTAGTTAGTTTGTGTTTTATCGTTAAATTAAGTCTGATCTTTTAGAGAGAGGAAAAGAAATAGAAAACTAGGGTTTTGGAGGATTGCAATCTTCTGTGCACAATTGGTTTTGATGTTTTCGGAAGCGATCGCAATTTGGTGAAGACTATTATATAAATTTGAGGTAAGGGTTTCATACATACATCTACTTCTCTTCATCGATAAAAGTGTCATATTATGTAGTAATTGTTTAGGTTGAAATTTCAGTTGCGATTGGTGGTTAGCTACGCAATTCCTTGGATCACGTACAAGGTAAATTGTCGGACGTGTTGTTGTTCTTTGACGTTTTCTTCTTTTATTTACTCATAACTACCTCAAATCAACTCGGATTGAAACGATTCAATTTCTGTTGAACTCTGATTTTTGTCCTCTTCGATTTAAGTCTAATATTGAATATATTTTGAAGTCGTTAAGATATCGTTTCTGAAATTCAAAGTTTTGATTCTTTGTCGCTAATACTTGTTTGAGATACTTTGATGTCCATTGAACCTCTTTGAATTGAACTAATGTTAGAACCTTCACGTGCTTAGGTTAACGTGATGCCATGACATGATATGGCAATTGCTACCGGTATGCAAACTTTGAACTTAGAACCTTCACGTACTTAGGTTAACGTGCTTTACAGTCACGTATTACGTGATTGTATCGTATTCGATTATTAGTTCAATTATTCGAATGTGTTCTTTTAACTTTGACTTTGATTTGTTATTTGATGGATTGGAATGTCCCGAAGTGGGATTATTGGTCGTGCTGAGATTCTCAATCGTCTTTGCACTTTGTTGTCATATGTTTTGTTGGACTCAGCTATATATTATTGGATACATGCGTTGTACTCTGTGGGTGTGTGCGTGTGATCTTTGCTGGGCTTTGTGCTCACCCCCCTTTCTCTCCCCATTTCAGGTAGTTAAGCTGAGACGGCTTAGAAGAGTTAGTAGCATTATGCTTAAGCTTGGAGTGAACTTTAATTGATAATTTTCTTAGTAGCTTTGAAATAAGAACCATGTAATAACTTTTGATTTAGTGACTTTTGGTACCCCAATGTTTGGGAAGTGACTATTGTTATTAGATTTCCGCTGCATTTATTAGACTTTGAGACTTTTGATTTGGGATACATTTAGAGCTCTGATTATCATTTTGAGGTTATGTTCTTGTTAAATTTTGGGTATTATATTTTTGGTAAGCAGGAATATTTTGAAATAGTATGTGTAGGTCCGCCTCCGGGTCGGGGCGTGACAGATTTGGTATCAGAGCATAGGTTTAAGATTCTGTAGACTCTTAGACTTAAGCTTTCAATGATTTGGGATGATCTTTATGATGTTTGAGTTATAGTTCTGAGTAGTCTAATTTTAGTAGTACTTCTATTTGAAGCGTTTACACAATAAGTTGTGATCTTATAAGTTTGTCGCTATCTCAGGAGCTATGCCGCCGCGTGCAGCTAGAGGGGGTACTAGAGGTGGTCGTAGGGGTAATGATGTCACTGGGGTCAACGTGGAAGCAGAAGCCCTTCCTACTCCTTTGACACTGCAACCGTTTGAACTGTCCTACGTTTGTTAAGGCGGATAAGCCAGAGGATGCGGAGGCCTGGCTGAGCAAGTTAGAGAAGAGATTTAAGCTCTGAAACATCACCGATCGTCAGAAAGTGGACTTAGCCATATACCAGTTAGAAAATGAGGCTGACCAATGGTGGAAAATGGTCGAGAGAACTTTGAGTGTTGAGGAGGAACATGCTTTGACTTGGGCACGTTTCCAGGAAATATTTCTTACCAAATACTTCCCTAGAAATGTGAAGGATGATATGGTGGAAGAGTTCTTAAAGCTAGAGCAAGGAGATGATGAAACTGTGAAAGACTACGAGGCTAGATTTGCTAGATTGTCGAGGTTTGCGACACATGTGATAGATACTGAGGAGAGACGTGCAACACGTTTTAAGAATGGACTAAGGTACGGCATCAGGAAGTTCTTAACCGCTGTAACTTTAGAAACATATGGTCAAGTCTTGGACAAGGCTCAGAGAGTGGAGAAAGATGTCGAAGCGGGACGTAAGTACTACAAGGAGCAGAGACAGAAGAGAGGAAGAGAAGATAATAGCTCAAGGGGCAATGATGTGGTTCAGCCCAAGAGTAAGAACAACAACTTAGCTACTAAGGAACCATTTAAAAATACCCAGGAGCCTGTCGAAGCTTGCAAAACTTGTGGGAAGAACCATAGAGGTGTGTGTTATTGGCAGAGCGGCGCATGTTTTAACTGCCAGCAGCAAGGACATAGGATTCGAGATTGCCCTCAGCCGCTTAGGCCACAATTTAGTCAGGGTAAGGGGATGCAGAATCAGCTGCCAGGAAATAATCAAGCTGGAACAACTCGGGCTCGAGCTTATGCCTTGACAGAGAAGGATGCCACTATATCTCCATGATGTAGTGACAGGTAAATTTTACGTAGTTCAGCTAGAGCTTATGCTTTAAGTGATGCTTGTTCCTTATTTTCATAGTCTCTATATATTTGCTCGTAAGCTTTGGTACTCAGTTAGAACCTTTAGGTAGTGGAAACTCTGAGAGTCTGTAGATGTGATTGTGCATCCATATTCGGTGTCTGAGGTGCATAAATTTCGAGGACGAAATTTTTATAAGGAGGGGAGAATGTAAGACCCCAAATAATATATAATTAATTATTTTAATTCTTGGGCTACTTTTGAAGTTTTAATAATATTTTAGAATTCCTTTTGAATAAGTAACATAACTTTAGGGGCCTATAGAGTAATTTACCAAGTTTAGAGAAATAAAAAGACTAGTTAGTTTGTGTTTTATCGTTAAATTAAGTCTGATCTTTTAGAGAGAGGAAAAGAAAGAGAAAACTAGGGTTTTGGAGGATTGCAATCTTCTGTGCACAATTGGTTTTGAGGTTTTCGGAAGCGATCGCAATTTGGTGAAGACTATTATATAAATTTGAGGTAAGGGTTTCATACATACATCTACTTCTCTTCATCGATAAAAGTGTCATATTTTGTAGTAATTGTTTGGGTTGAAATTTCATTTGCGATTGGTGGTTAGCTACGCAATTCCTTGGATTACGTACAAAGTAAATTGTCGGACGTGTTGTTGTTCTTTGACGTTTTCTTCTTTTATTTACTCATAACTACCTCAAATCAACTCGGATTGAAACGATTCAATTTCTGTTGAACTCTGATTTTTGTCCTCTTCGATTTAAGTCTAATATTGAATATATTTTGAAGTCGTTAAGATATCGTTTCTGAAATTCAAAGTTTTGATTCTTTGTCGCTAATACTTGTTTGAGATACTTTGATGTCCATTGGACCTCTTTGAATTGAACTAATGTTAGAACCTTCACGTGCTTAGGTTAACGTGATGCCATGACATGATATGGCAATTGCTACCGGTATGCAAACTTTGAACTTAGAACCTTCACGTACTTAGGTTAACGTGCTTTACAGTCACGTATTACGTGATTGTATCGTATTCGATTATTAGTTCAATTATTCGAATGTGTTCCTTTAACTTTGACTTTGATTTGATATTTGATGGATTGGAATGTCCCGAAGTGAGATTATTGGTCGTGCTGAGATTCTCAATCGTCTTTGCACTTTGTTGTCATATGTTTTGTTGGACTCAGCTATATATTATTGGATACCTGCGTTGTACTCCGTGGGTGTGTGCGTGTGATCTTTGCTGGGCTTTGTGCTCACCCCCCTTTCTCTCCCCATTTCAGGTAGTTAAGCTGAGACGGCTTAGAAGAGTTAGCAGCATTATGCTTAAGCTTGGAGTGAACTTTAATTGATAATTTTCTTAGTAGCTTTGAAATAAGAACCATGTAATAGTTTTTGATTTAGTGACTTTTGGTACCCCAATGTTTGGGAAGTGACTATTGTTATTAGATTTCCGCTGCATTTATTAGACTTTGAGGATAAATACAAATGCTTTTGATTTGGGATACATTTAGAGCTCTGATTATCATTTTGAGGTTATGTTCTTGGTAAAATTCTTTGGGTATTATATTTCTGGTAAGCAGGAATATTTTGAAATAGTATGTGTAGGTCCGCCTTCGGATCGGGGGCGTGACAGATTTGGTATCAGAGCATAGGTTTAAGATTCTGTAGACTCTTAGACTTAAGCTTTCAATGATTTGGGATGATCTTTATGATGTTTGAGTTATAGTTCTGAGTAGTCTAATTTTAGTAGTACTTCTATTTGAAGCGTTTACACAATAAGTTGTGATCTTATAAGTTTTTCGCTATCTCAGGAGCTATGCCGCCGCGTGCAGCTAGAGGGGGTACTAGAGGTGGTCGTAGGGGTAATACTGTCTCTGGGGTCAACGTGGAAGCAGAAGCCCTTCCTACTCCTTTGACTGCAGATACCATCAAGGCATTCAACCGTTTGAATTGTCCTACGTTTGTTAAGGCGGATAAGCCAGAGGATGCGGAGGCCTGGCTGAGCAAGTTAGAGAAGAGATTTAAGCTCTTAAACATCACCGATCGTCAGAAAGTGGACTTAGCCATATACCAGTTAGAAAATGAGGCTGACCAATGGTGGAAAATGGTCGAGAGAACTTTGAGTGTTGAGGAGGAACATGCTTTGACTTGGGCACGTTTCCAGGAAATATTTCTTACCAAATACTTCCCTAGAAATGTGAAGGATGATATGGTGGAAGAGTTCTTAAAGCTAGAGCAAGGAGATGATGAAACTGTGAAAGACTACGAGGCTAGATTTGCTAGATTGTCGAGGTTTGCGACACATGTGATAGATACTGAGGAGAGACGTGCAACACGTTTTAAGAATGGACTAAGGTACGGCATCAGGAAGTTCTTAACCGCTGTAACTTTAGAAACATATGGTCAAGTCTTGGACAAGGCTCAGAGAGTGGAGAAAGATGTCGAAGCGGGACGTAAGTACTACAAGGAGCAGAGACAGAAGAGAGGAAGAGAAGATAATAGCTCAAGGGGCAATGATGTGGTTCAGCCCAAGAGTAAGAACAACAACTTAGCTACTAAGGAACCATTTAAAAATACCCAGGAGCCTGTCGAAGCTTGCAAAACTTGTGGGAAGAACCATAGAGGTGTGTGTTATTGGCAGAGCGGCGCATGTTTTAACTGCCAGCAGCAAGGACATAGGATTCGAGATTGCCCTCAGCCGCTTAGGCCACAATTTAGTCAGGGTAAGGGGATGCAGAATCAGCTGCCAGGAAATAATCAAGCTGGAACAACTCGGGCTCGAGCTTATGCCTTGACAGAGAAGGATGCCACTATATCTCCATGATGTAGTGACAGGTAAATTTTACGTAGTTCAGCTAGAGCTTATGCTTTAAGTGATGCTTGTTCCTTATTTTCATAGTCTCTATATATTTGCTCGTAAGCTTTGGTACTCAGTTAGAACCTTTAGGTAGTGGAAACTCTGAGAGTCTGTAGATGTGATTGTGCATCCATATTCGGTGTCTGAGGTGCATAAATTTCGAGGACGAAATTTTTATAAGGAGGGGAGAATGTAAGACCCCAAATAATATATAATTAATTATTTTAATTCTTGGGCTACTTTTGAAGTTTTAATAATATTTTAGAATTCCTTTTGAATAAGTAACATAACTTTAGGGGCCTATAGAGTAATTTACCAAGTTTAGAGAAATAAAAAGACTAGTTAGTTTGTGTTTTATCGTTAAATTAAGTCTGATCTTTTAGAGAGAGGAAAAGAAAGAGAAAACTAGGGTTTTGGAGGATTGCAATCTTCTGTGCACAATTGGTTTTGATGTTTTCGGAAGCGATCGCAATTTGGTGAAGACTATTATATAAATTTGAGGTAAGGGTTTCATACATACATCTACTTCTCTTCATCGATAAAAGTGTCATATTATGTAGTAATTGTTTAGGTTGAAATTTCAGTTGCGATTGGTGGTTAGCTACGCAATTCCTTGGATCACGTACAAGGTAAATTGTCGGACGTGTTGTTGTTCTTTGACGTTTTCTTCTTTTATTTACTCATAACTACCTCAAATCAACTCGGATTGAAACGATTCAATTTCTGTTGAACTCTGATTTTTGTCCTCTTCGATTTAAGTCTAATATTGAATATATTTTGAAGTCGTTAAGATATCGTTTCTGAAATTCAAAGTTTTGATTCTTTGTCGCTAATACTTGTTTGAGATACTTTGATGTCCATTGGACCTCTTTGAATTGAACTAATGTTAGAACCTTCACGTGCTTAGGTTAACGTGATGCCATGACATGATATGGCAATTGCTACCGGTATGCAAACTTTGAACTTAGAACCTTCACGTACTTAGGTTAACGTGCTTTACAGTCACGTATTACGTGATTGTATCGTATTCGATTATTAGTTCAATTATTCGAATGTGTTCCTTTAACTTTGACTTTGATTTGATATTTGATGGATTGGAATGTCCCGAAGTGAGATTATTGGTCGTGCTGAGATTCTCAATCGTCTTTGCACTTTGTTGTCATATGTTTTGTTGGACTCAGCTATATATTATTGGATACCTGCGTTGTACTCCGTGGGCGTGTGCGTGTGATCTTTGTTGGGCTTTGTGCTCACCCCCCTTTCTCTCCCCATTTCAGGTAGTTAAGCTGAGACGGCTTAGAAGAGTTAGCAGCATTATGCTTAAGCTTAGAGTGAACTTTAAATGATAATTTTCTTAGTAGCTTTGAAATAAGAACCATGTAATAGTTTTTGATTTAGTGACTTTTGGTACCCCAATGTTTGCAAAGTGCCTATTGTTTTTAGATTTCCGCTGCCTTTATTTGACTTTGATACATTTAGATACATTTAGAGCTCTGATTATCTTTTTGAGGTTATGTTCTTGTTAAATACTTGGGTATTATATTTCTGGTAAGCAGGGATATTTTGAAATAGTCTCTGTAGGTCCGCCTCCGGGTCGGGGGCGTGACAGATTTGGTATCAGAGCATAGGTTTAAGATTCTGTAGACTCTTAGACTTAAGCTTTCAATGATTTGGGATGATCTTTATGATGTTTGAGTTATAGTTCTGAGTAGTCTAATTTTAGTAGTACTTCTATTTGAAGCGTTTACACAATAAGTTGTGATCTTATAAGTTTGTCGCTATCTCAGGAGCTATGCCGCCACGTGCAACTAGAGGGGGTACTAGAGGTGGTCGTAGGGGTAATGATGTCACTGGGGTCAACGTGGAAGCAGAAGCCCTTCCTACTCCTTTGACTGCAGATACCATCAAGGCATTCAACCGTTTGAACTGTCCTGGGTTTGTTAAGGCGGATAAGCCAGAGGATGCGGAGGCCTGGCTGAGCAAGTTAGAGAAGAGATTTAAGCTCTTAAACATCACCGATCGTCAGAAAGTGGACTTAGCCATATACCAGTTAGAAAATGAGGCTGACCAATGGTGGAAAATGGTCGAGAGAACTTTGAGTGTTGAGGAGGAACATGCTTTGACTTGGGCACGTTTCCAGGAAATATTTCTTACCAAATACTTCCCTAGAAATGTGAAGGATGATATGGTGGAAGAGTTCTTAAAGCTAGAGCAAGGAGATGATGAAACTGTGAAAGACTACGAGGCTAGATTTGCTAGATTGTCGAGGTTTGCGACACATGTGATAGATACTGAGGAGAGACGTGCAACACGTTTTAAGAATGGACTAAGGTACGGCATCAGGAAGTTCTTAACCGCGGTAACTTTAGAAACATATGGTCAAGTCTTGGACAAGGCTCAGAGAGTGGAGAAAGATGTCGAAGCGGGACGTAAGTACTACAAGGAGCAGAGACAGAAGAGAGGAAGAGAAGATAATAGCTCAAGGGGCAATGATGTGGTTCAGCCCAAGAGTAAGAACAACAACTTAGCTACTAAGGAACCATTTAAAAATACCCAGGAGCCTGTCGAAGCTTGCAAAACTTGTGGGAAGAACCATAGAGGTGTGTGTTATTGGCAGAGCGGCGCATGTTTTAACTGCCAGCAGCAAGGACATAGGATTCGAGATTGCCCTCAGCCGCTTAGGCCACAATTTAGTCAGGGTAAGGGGATGCAGAATCAGTTGCCAGGAAATAATCAAGCTGGAACAACTCGGGCTCGAGCTTATGCCTTGACAGAGAAGGATGCCACTATATCTCCATGATGTAGTGACATGTAAATTTTACGTAGTTCAGCTAGAGCTTATGCTTTAAGTGATGCTTGTTCCTTATTTTCATAGTCTCTATATATTTGGTCGTAAGCTTTGGTACTCAGTTAGAACCTTTAGGTAGTGGAAACTCTGAGAGTCTGTAGATGTGATTGTGCATCCATATTCGGTGTCTGAGGTGCATAAATTTCGAGGACGAAATTTTTATAAGGAGGGGAGAATGTAAGACCCCAAATAATATATAATTAATTATTTTAATTCTTGGGCTACTTTTGAAGTTTTAATAATATTTTAGAATTCCTTTTGAATAAGTAACATAACTTTAGGGGCCTATAGAGTAATTTACCAAGTTTAGAGAAATAAAAAGACTAGTTAGTTTGTGTTTTATCGTTAAATTAAGTCTGATCTTTTAGAGAGAGGAAAAGAAAGAGAAAACTAGGGTTTTGGAGGATTGCAATCTTCTGTGCACAATTGGTTTTGAGGTTTTCGGAAGCGATCGCAATTTGGTGAAGACTATTATATAAATTTGAGGTAAGGGTTTCATACATACATCTACTTCTCTTCATCGATAAAAGTGTCATATTTTGTAGTAATTGTTTGGGTTGAAATTTCAGTTGCGATTGGTGGTTAGCTACGCAATTCCTTGGATTACGTACAAAGTAAATTGTCGGACGTGTTGTTGTTCTTTGACGTTTTCTTCTTTTATTTACTCATAACTACCTCAAATCAACTCGGATTGAAACGATTCAATTTCTGTTGAACTCTGATTTTTGTCCTCTTCGATTTAAGTCTAATATTGAATATATTTTGAAGTCGTTAAGATATCGTTTCTGAAATTCAAAGTTTTGATTCTTTGTCGCTAATACTTGTTTGAGATACTTTGATGTCCATTGGACCTCTTTGAATTGAACTAATGTTAGAACCTTCACGTGCTTAGGTTAACGTGATGCCATGACATGATATGGCAATTGCTACCGGTATGCAAACTTTGAACTTAGAACCTTCACGTACTTAGGTTAACGTGCTTTACAGTCACGTATTACGTGATTGTATCGTATTCGATTATTAGTTCAATTATTCGAATGTGTTCCTTTAACTTTGACTTTGATTTGATATTTGATGGATTGGAATGTCCCGAAGTGAGATTATTGGTCGTGCTGAGATTCTCAATCGTCTTTGCACTTTGTTGTCATATGTTTTGTTGGACTCAGCTATATATTATTGGATACCTGCGTTGTACTCCGTGGGTGTGTGCGTGTGATCTTTGTTGGGGTTTGTGGTCTCCCCCCTTTCTTTCCCTTTTTCAGGTAGTTAAGCTGAGACGGCTTAGAAGAGTTAGCAGCATTATGCTTAAGCTTGGAGTGAACTTTAATTGATAATTTTCTTAGTAGCTTTGAAATAAGAACCATGTAATAGTTTTTGATTTAGTGACTTTTGGTACCCCAATGTTTGTGAAGTGACTATTGTTATTAGATTTCCGCTGCATTTATTAGACTTTGAGGATAAATACAAATGCTTTTGATTTGGGATACATTTAGAGCTCTGATTATCATTTTGAGGTTATGTTCTTGGTAAAATACTTGGGTATTATATTTCTGGTAAGCAGGAATATTTTGAAATAGTATGTGTAGGTCCGCCTCCGGGTCGGGG